>JACEGR010001863.1:0-148348 GCA_014170235.1 Listronotus bonariensis
AAAAGTTATTTTCTTTTATTTATTTTAAAAAGAAATTTAAAAAATGTTTTTCATTTTACTTGTTTATTAAAGTGGAATAAAAAATATATATATATTTATTAATGCTTTGTTGTATTGTGTAACAGAAAATTTACTTTTTTATTTAGTACCACAACAAATCCTCATATGACAAGTTACAGTAAAAAAATGGGTTGTTATAGAAAAATTACCATTTACTGTGTGTGCGAATTACAATTTTAACGACGACGACCGAACTCCAAGAAGCAAGGGTCCGTATTATGCTGCGCCGAAACTTGCAACAATTCGCGGCGCCAAATAGCGCACCACATAGCCCCAAATAGCCCCACATAGCGCGGACGTGGACGTGGACGGAATTCACATCATTTCGAGGGCTTGGGGAATGATTTCGCGGTGATTAAGAGGTTGTCGGTTTTTACATCAAAGGAGCGCGCAAATAGGTTGGTTTGTTTGTACAGATGTTTGGCGAATTGTTGCAAGACTGGGCGCAGCTTTAGCAAAAGGCGACGCGAGCGACTCGCCGCTGCGTCTGTGTCCTTAAGTTTGATGTAGATAAGAGTGAGTGAAAGGAATTTCTTATCACATGTCAATAAGTATGATCTTTTTTACATAGTTGGCCTTCAAAGGAGCATGGCCTTTCATGGTCCACCCACCTTATCATTAAAACAATTCTTACTTAATATTCTATTTGAATTTTTTATAACTATTTCTATGTCAATATCAATTTTACGGTTATCGGATAAGCATAGGCAATTTCCAAAAAAAGCGAGGTAGAAGCGAGTGAAAACTATGAAGTTTTGGCTCATAATGGTTTTGACACGTACCAGCTACCAAAAGTTAATTAATTAAAACATTCTACGTCATACTTTCGTCATTTTGTAAAACTAAATGTTATATATGTTACTTGGGTACCTATTACAAGATAGTGGGCAGACAGTTTTTGTTTAGGCAGTTCCAACCCCTTTTATTGTGGCCCTATGGTCCGATCAGGTTCAATATTTTTGTTATTTAACAAGATATGACACAAAGTCTTATAAAGGGGTTGTAGGGTTTCTAAATAGTCATGTTTTAAAAATATTTTGATGTATACCTAGTGTTCCAAAAAACACACTTTTTAAATAACTAGCAACAATAACTTTTTTAACACTTTTTATACTATATCCAAATATTTTTAGGACATGTCTCTTTGGGAACCCTACAAATCTGATACACATACGAGTTTTTGTTATATCTTTTTAATTACAGAAATATTTTTCCTCAGACAATGGCGCCTCCCCAAAGTTATTGTTTGCCAAGGGGTTGGAACTTTCAAAACTGCCTGGCGACTACGAAAATATCTTCTAATAAGTACCCAAGTAACAAAATATAAAAATCAGCTTTTACAAAATGACAAAAGTTATGTTTCAATTAATTACCCTTTGGTAAAGATGGGTCCACATTTAATTCATTCTGAAAGCGATGCCGCCAAGTACACAAAAAATGATAGAGTAAAGAAACCCTTTTGTGAAGAATGATTTATTGCAGCAAAAATATTTAACCCGACGAGTTTTTAGTACCACGCCACGTGCCACCGGTTTTAGAGTAGGATAGAGGCGAAATAAGAGAATGTTTTTAAGTAGGTGATACGTGTTTTAGCAATGTATTATTTATTATTTATCTAAAAATATGTAATCAGGCTCTGTCCGAGGCTAAGTGCATCCGAAAAGGTTTGTTTAATTTATCATTTTTTGTGTATTTTGCGGTATTGCTTTTAAAATGAATTAAATGCGGACCCATCTTTACCTGGTACCTGCCCAAGGCACTATAAGTCAAACTTCATAGTCTCTCATCGCTTCTACGTATGTTGGGAGCATACACTGACAAACTTTCATCTTTAAAAAAGACGAAGGTCTGCCGCTCACGTGCTCTTGGACTATTATATTATTTTTCCAAAAATTAAAAATCAGGGAAAAAATTTTAAGCGATTTTTTAAACTCTCTGTATATATTTATCTATTGCAGCGTTCCAAATAAGTTAGTAAGAGCTTAGCTTATTAATAACAATTAACTGCAAATTTCGCACTACATAATTAATTTTTCTCATGCTGGTCCGTTTTAAAAATACTTTCACTACTTTCACCAATATTTAATACAAGTAAACGTGTTTCCTACTTATGCGTACCCAAAAAAATATTTAGGTGTCGTAGTTAAAATATATTTTTGTAATAGAGAATACTGCCAATATTACCGTTATTATAAAAATACTATTTTATTAACACTATTCTAAATCTAAAAAAATCCCACCAGAAACCAAACCAAAAATGTTGAAAAGGTAAGCAAAGTTCAATTACTAAAATTATCCTTGATTGTGGGCTTTACCGCAAAATAAATGGAGATCTAAATTAGTGCCAAATTCTATACAGGGTGCGTTTTTAAAACTTACAATGGCTGTATTTTTTAGACCACAGCAAATATATTAAAAAAAAAAAGAATACAATTTCTATAATACCCGGTGGAAATATAAATGACGTATTTTTCGAAATACCTCTGTCAACCCCTTAAGCTGCCCCCAGTCACTTTAAAATCTGAAATGGCAACACTCCTTTTGTGGCACCTCTTATGGGGGCGGGTTAGCTCTGCAGGGAGTACTATTTAAATTTATTTATAATTTTTAATTAATTTTATATTCATTTAATTGAACATTTGCTTATACGTCAATACAAGAAAGGTTATGTTAAAAATTGTCAGTAATGTTTGAAGAAAGTTTGCAAACTTTTTAAACAGTTTCCAACATGTTTCCAACATCTTAAAACTACTGCTGAAACAACAAACAATTGTATAATGTTACAAACATGGCACTACTGGAACGACAAATTTGACGTGCGCAGAATCCAAACGGTTAAAAATATTTCTGACAGCCTGCTGGAACAAACCTTATATGTGTAAAAAAACACTTAAAATTACTTATGTTTTATGGCTAAAATTAAGGTTTTTTAAGGTTTGAAAAAAGTGACCCGATCCCCAAATATTGACCACCGAGTCGTATTAAGAGGCAAAAATACACCAAAACATTAATTGCATCAGTGGATACAGCCAGAGGCGCACTTACAGCCTTGCCGCCCGTAGGCTATTTTATTTTCGCCGCCCATTTCCTCATCTTTTTCTGTCAGAAAAAGTTTAGAAAAAACAAAAAAAAAAGGTCCTCACTTCCATTTTTGAAGAGCAAAAAAAACAAAAAGGTCCTCACTTCCATTTTTGAAAGAGCAAAAAAAAGGTCCTCCTCACTTCTATTTCTTTCGATTGTAGGTACAAAGAATTCCAAATCCATCAAAATTATTCATCCAGAAAAAATTTTGAAGAGCAAAAAAAAAAAAAAGGTCCCCACTTCCATTTATTCATTTATTTGCCGCCCCCCAAAATCTGCCGCCCTAGGCTTCAGCCTACTCAGCCTATTGGCAAAGGCGCCACTGGATACAGCGCAGTTAACGGAAATTTATCAAAACGTTTTTAAACTACCGGTGAAAAGCCTATTCAATTGCTCATCGGATTCTTCTAACTTTAGGACCGATGGAACCGACTACTGCTGCTTTGTTTATGGCGTTGCTACAAGGTAATTGCCATGGAACCGACTAACATTTAGCATATATACATAAAGTAAGGTTAAGGTTTGAATATTCTTTAATATTTAAACTACGAAATTCAGGTATTGAAAAAAATAGGACGTTTTGTTGTTATTGCAATAAAAAGAACTTTTCTCAAGCGATAGCAGTAATAGAAACACCAAAATTATTACGAAAGGAAAAACAAAATAATTAGCTGGGTATTGAGAGTTGCAGAACAAACAGCAAACCGTTTTGAAAAATTCATTCCATCGGCATCGGATCTATCGGAACATGTGTGACGTCATTTGACATTCAGCGCTTAAATTCAGCGTACTTTCATCAATAGGTTTGTTCCAGCAGGCTGTCAGAAATATTTTTAACCGTTTGGATTCTGCGCACGTCAAATTTGTCGTTCCAGTAGTGCCATGTTTGTAACATTATACAATTGTTTGTTGTTCCAGCAGTAGTTTTAAGATGTTGGAAACATGTTGGAAACTATTTGAAGAGTTTGCAAACTTTCTTCAAACATTACTAATATAAGGCGAAAAACCAATTCTAAAACGGTATTTATCAATCGGTTATGTTGACGTTTAAACAATGGATTATACGTCAAAGTTGTCACCAATTATTACCGCGGTTATAATTGGTTGAACGCCTAAAATTGATGTTTCTGTCGATGGAATGAAATGAGCAAGTGCCCCATTTCTGGGGTTAAATAAAATTAGGATTTACGTAAAAACTTTTTTTGGTTTTTAACTGATAGGACCACTTTGTTATTGGTCCAAGGACATGAAATATACTCGTATTAAGCACAGTCCATTGACCATAAAATTTGCAGTTCCAGATGAAAAAAACTTTAAAAATTTTCAAAGGAAAAAAATTAATGATACTAAATTATTTTGGTGATAAATGTGTCAGCGCTTTCTCATGAAAAAATTTAAAAAAAACTTGTAAAAATCAAATGATAATTTAAATTTAAATTTTCAAAATCTTGATTTTAAAGTTATAGGTTCACACTGTCACACCCTGATTTATTATGGTAAAAAATAGGTTTATTTTTCTAAAAAAATTAATAAGATGTTGACCTCATTAATTCTTAGATTACGATATTTATAAAGGGTGTTTCTAAAAGGTGCGGGAAAACTGCTACTACAATTTTTTGGGGTTAAAATGTGACGATCCAACCCAATTTACCCCAGTACAAAAGTGGGTAATTTTAGAGATACAATCTGTTAAAAGTTCTATTTTATTTTAGATATTTATAAATCATTTTGATAATAATAGGTGTGGTATTACAATATTTGTTTAGAAAAGGGTTTTGTGGGGTAAAAAATTAAAAACCAGATTTCCATTTTTGCTTTAAAATGTGAAGGGCGCCGCCTGCGGTACGTTACACACATTTAAAATAAAATAACTTTTTTGAGCCACTTTATATTTAAGTTTTAGTTTAAAAAAATATTTTTCTATATCTTTTACCTTAAAAAGTGTTTACATTAGACTGGGCTAAAAAAATCGACTTTTTCTTTTAATATCAAAAATTGGCTTAACATCACCTTGCGACGTACCAGTAGCTTCTGCCTCATAGTACCGCTAGATTAGATTAGAATAGGGCCGGGATAACCCATGTACTGAAGCCGCTCGGCTTATTGTGCGCACTGTCTTTTTACGTCTGGGTAATGTCAGTCAGACGGAACCTACAGCTTAACGTGGGTTCCAAACCACGGTCCTATGAGCGACAACTAAATACCTCGTTCCCACCCAGGGGCACTACTGAACCTAGAACCTAACAACTGAGTGGGGTGCGCATGTCTACGGTTGCGCAGGACACGGCAAAGTGTGTTCCGGCACCCTGGTCGTATGGTGGCCTTCAGCGTCGATACATCTATTTTTTCTACCATTTGAGAAATACCTCGTTTTCACCACCAAACAGGATACCATCAGCTTATAGGAATCTTCGCTCACAGCGCTTAGATCCAGAAAAAAGATGCCGCCAATTTAGCGTGAATCTTTCCTTGATCCCCGAAGGTAAAAAACGTTCGTACGGCACCTCTAACCGCCACTCCGGGAAGAACTTTGTAGTCCTCTTCGCACGTCCGCACTATCCGGAGGTCAAACAAAGAGTCACGACGTACTTTTACACATCGAAAATATTGTTAAGGGTGACAAAGAAAAAACCCGTAGTTTTCTCTGTTGGGAGCTGCATAAAAAGGAATAATACTAGCTAATTCCTAAGGACAGAAGCCGTAAAGATATCCATTAAATAAATTTCTTGATTTTTGTTTAGCTTTAATTATGCAAAACTCATCGGTTTCTAAATTATTCAAAGGATTTTTTATTCTCAATATCAGTGATTATAAGCAACAAACGCTTTTAAATTGCTAGTTATGCCAATTAATACTAAATTGTTCATTCTTTAACCATTTAATTATTCGTTAATTATCTGTCGCATAACAGACAGTTTAAAATGAAAATTCCGCGAAAATCCACTGGTTTTCGCCGGGATTTTTCTGGTTTTAATTTAATATGAATTTAACAAAAATGCGGAAAATTGTACCATGCTCTAAAACGTGATAAAATGTCTCCTATTTTTTGATTATGTTGATTTTTATAGCCATTGTGTAGCATTTATACATATAAAAATACACAGGCCATTTAGAAAATTTATGTTTTTTTGTAGCAGATTTTTTTTGCTAAAAACTACATCAACGAGATTACAAATTTAAAAGATATGACCCCTTCTATCTCATTTATTAAATAAAAAAACTTAAAAGGACAATTTTTTCTCATTTTTTTTCGGAGAATCCATTAATTGTACGTACAATTATTATATAAAAATAAATAATTGTTTCGTTTTTTATGAACAGTCTAATAAATCATTTTGGGTGGGTAATAATAAAAAATAAAAATTTTCCAAATCTGTTTAATGGCTTTTTAATATCCATTTTTAATGGTGCAATGAAATAAGTTAAATTGACTGTTTTCGGTTACCTTACGTAATTTTATTTTTTTAAATGAGATCATCGGTTTTTAGTCGGCTAACTACTTTTTAATTCGCTGTTATTTATTAAAAATTGCAATGTTAGAGATGTCTCGTGAATATCACGAAGTGGCGTATTAATTTTAAGTTTTTAGCAATTTTTTTCTTAGTTCTGACGTCACGACGCAGGCAAGGAATCCAAACAATAGATTTTAATTATGGGAATTCATGCTGAAAGTTAAAATAACGCCATTTGTGTAATGTTTTGTGTGTTTTAAAGTGTTTGTGACTAGTGTAGGCTATTTGCAACACTGTGACTCTAAATTTTCGTGATTATTTGTGATATTTATGCACCTAACCTAACCATGTGAACAAAAGTATAATTTTTACGAACTTCAATCCATAATATTAATGTTGAAAGGTTTCTCGTAATCTCTTTTTATAAAATATAGTAAATATCTTAAATAGTACCACTAATGTAACAAAAATGAAAAATAAAGTATATTTTCCATAGAAATCTTTGTTTGTTTTAAGGAGAGGAGAGGGGCTTAGAGGGGTTTGTTTGGACTTTATACAAAGCCTTAAAAATATACCTCTAGACACAGCCTTTATAGCAGTGTGAAAAAGCGCATGAGGAAGACATATGACAAGAGTATAATCTATCGCTTTTGGTCCTGCTGATCAGTATGATTATGCAGAGCTAAAGTTTATTGATTTTTAAGCATGCAATTGTTTGCACAGCTAAGCGGCAAGACTGCCTCTAATAGGTATGTTCCTAAGGGTTAGAAAAACGTCAACGTCGTGGTACGTCACACTAAATGCGCGTATTTATTATAATTCTAAAGCTGTCACACGGTGACAAGTTAAAGTTATGAATTTGGGACTGCCGAATTGCTATACAAAGATGTACTATCGCGTTCATAAAATTCTCAGACAGACAACACGTTAGTATGCTTATAGCTCCCTAACTATAATAGGTGAGTTTTTGTAAATACGGGTATCGTATTCATTATTTAATGTCAACCTGTTAACAAATGTCAAAAATTAATTATTTTTTTCACTGACACATACATTAGTTTTGATTGTTTCGGTGTTGATTCAGGTAATTTATAATAGTTCAGGAGATCAAACGAAGCAAACCTGTCTGAGAATTTTTTGAACCCGATGGTACGAGTTGCTAGAAATACAATGTTGATTTAAAAAAATACACAGTCCAATGCAAAAAAATATCTTGGAAAACGAATGCTTTATACCATTTTATCTATTTTGCTTTGCAATTGAAACCCGTTTATTTTATTAAATAACATACAGATTTTAATTAAACCATAAATTCATTGCAGACTGCTAATGAATTTTATCTCTTTTGCTACAAATTCTTTTGGACGTGTCGTAATGGTCAACCTTAAAAAATAAGGATAGTCACAATTTTCAAGTTAGTTATCTAAAATTAACCAATTAGAACCAACCAAAACCGAATATTATAAAATAACACAGCCCAACAAAAATAAAAAAGTTGGTGGTCCGAAATACTACACCATGGTATCTTGTAGTTTTTGGGGTCGCTGAATCCGAATCTGGGGTCGGTTTGACCCCATCAGATCAGGGTCCAGGTATTTTCATGGTCAGATCTATAGAATTTATCGAAAACGGAGCACAATTGTGGTATTTTTATGTTCTTGGAATCGCTGAATCCAAATCCGGGGTCAGTTTGATCCCTTCGGATCACGATCAGGGTCATTCCAAAATAACAATTATTGGTATTTTTTTTGTTAAGGAACAGGTAAAAATAATTGCAGTTAATTGCCCCTAATACAAATTCATTTGAAAATAATGAGACGCAGAATACGCAGTTAAAAATACAATTATAGTATCGATATAAAATAAAACATGCCTATTTACTGGAAAAATACATGCTTTAAACAGAAATTTAAAAACATTAAAAAAAAACCAAAGCAATCAAAAATGACAATAAAAACAAATAATAAGCTTATATGAATAAAATTATTGGGTATGTGGCTACAATTTCCCTGTATTGTTTTAAGTTATTTAGCAGAATTATGAAATTTTATCGACTTTTAAAATTATTTAACTTTTGTGCTTTTAACAGGTGTTTTGTGAAAAATGTGCGTTTGTATAAATTTTTTAAGGTAAAGTGCCTTTTTTCTGATAACAAACTTATAGCATTTTCTTGAAATAAATAATATATTTGTTTACTATAAAAAAATTTTGATCGAAACATTACCGACGTTTTGTGATCTAAACACTTTTTTGAAATTTCAGGTTATTTAAATTGTTTGTCATACATACCTACGTCTTTAATTTTTAGGTTGTCGGACATGCAGAGATAATTGCCAAAAAACATATATCGATTTTCTCTTTAAAAAAAAATCCATATGTTGCGAACCTATTGCCACTATACCGGGTGTTTTTTGTATGGTTTTCCCTATAACTTTTTTACCTTTTAAGATAGGAAGATAAAATTTGGCATATTTTTACTTGAGATAAATTGGATTGGTTGATATATTCAAGTTTCTTATCACTTTCAGTTAAACAAAGGATTTTTAATTGTATTCCGTATAAATGTATGTATGAAATAAAATAAATAAAGATTTAATTAAAAAATGTAGACAATATTACAAGATTTTACCATTTTTTCTTGTTTGAATTTTGTCTTTAGTTAAATACACATACTTATGTTAAAAACGACAGGAGGCAGGGAATCCCTCGTCTTCCACCGAGAGACCTCGACAGTATAACAATTTACCTTTTTGTTTGAATTTAATTTTTTTTTGTGTAGTATCCAATTTAACCATGAAAAGTCCTAACCAAAGGCTAGGTTAGAATACATCCTCAGCTGTATAGAAAATCGTTCGCGGTAAATAAAAATTCCGAACTAATAAATAACTAGACATGCGCTTTAAAACAATTCTAAACCAGTTCGGTTCTGGTTCAGAATCAGTTCATTACTAGACCCGCGAACAAAGCTATTGATATACAAATTTCATTTTTCTATCTAAAAGTTAAAAAGTTATAGGTGGGAATTATCTTTAAGTAACATTCGGTACAATATCTAGCTTTTGTGTTTACCTAGTCAATGTTTTGATTGAAGGACATACACTATTAGTAAATAAACTGAAAAAAAAGTACATAAATCTTTGGGTGTAAATTTTTTCGCAAACTATCCATTCAGACTATTCTTTATTTGCATATAAAATATGTGCGCGTGACATTGGAAGAGATGCTTTAAATTTTTTATATAAACATTATCCCAAGTATTAACTTTTTACTTAAAGATGTTGACTTTATGCAAATAGTGTTTAATGGTAGTTTAAATATTAAAAGAACAATGAATATTATTTTATGTTTTACCCATCTATTATTGATCTGTAATACTTTAGAAAGGGAATATGTTATGGTAGCAATAATACCTGCTGTTACACCTAGGGCATTATAAGCGGGCATTATGATAATGCCCGCTTATAATGCCCTAATGCGCTAATATGGAAATTTTATTGCTTATCCAATTTTATTTTTCTCACAATAAAGATCAAGTTTATACAAAAAATAATTTTTCTTTAAACAATACTAAAATTTAAACTTTATTTCCAAAATAAAAATTACAATTTTGAAATGTCCCGGAAAATGTAGCTGAACCCACTATAGAATGGTCGGTGCTTTTTGTGATGGTAGCAGCGGTGGTAGCACTAACGCTATTTTGTATAGAAGAACAGTCCATTAATAAATTTTAATATTTGTTCTCCTTCCAAACCTTTAGACTTCTTCGGGACATATCCTTTCGACTTACCTTTTAAATAATTAATAGTTTAAAAAAACTAAAAAACACGCTTTTATATGCAACCGAACTAAAAATTAGAAAATAATTTTTCATTAAAAAAATATTGTCATTTCATAGTAAAAAGCGTGGGGTGCATTTTACTATTTTTTCATAACTTTTCCATCATAGATATTTGCAAATATAATAATTATAACATTTAATATATTTATCACCCCACGCTTTTTACTATGAAATGACAATATTTTTTTAATGAAAAATTATTTTCTAATTTTTAGTTCGGTTGCATATAAAAGCGTGTTTTTAGTTTTTTTAAACTATTAATTATTTTTCATTTTTAGTTTCTGCTACTCTTGACAAAATGGCGAAAATTTTTTTTAATGAACAAGAGTAACAAATTTTAAAATTTTTCCAACAGATTGCAACTCACTAAAAATTTCTTCTTCATTAAGTAGCAAAGTTTGAAATTTTGCCAACAGATGGCAATCCAGGCAATGTTTGGACCGTTGCCAACATATTGCAACCCACTAAAAAATTTCTTCTTCATTTAATAGCAAAGTTTGAAATGTTGCCAACAGATGGCAACCTAGGTGTTGTTTTTATAATATAATGGAATTTTTTTCCTGGCGATCCAAAAAAGATAACGGGATACTGTTTGCAGATTATTGCATTGTCATGTTTCCTTAATACGTGTGCAAAGTTTCAAAGAAATCGAATAGCTGGAAGTTGGTTAAAATTAGGCTCAAAGATTCCGTTACATAGGCAGCCAGATAGATGGATTGATAGATAGATAGTTACAACCCAAATTAATAAAAGCGTGTTAAAAAGATATGAGACGATGGTATTGCGAAATGTCTATATTTTCATAGATCATCAACGTAGACCTTAGGGTGGAATACTTGGTCCAGAGAGAGTTCGGACTGTATTTTTCCGACTAAAAATAATAAAGTTTGTTAAACATATGTATTAAAATAAAATCAATAACTTACCAGTTCCTGAAAATATGCCATTAAAACGGTTTCGGTTATTTGAAGAATTGCGTTCGCATCTTTCCAAATACCAAATATGTCATACTCCCGATCATACTGTTGTCTTGATTTAACTGGCAAAATATTTTCGGTCGCTTTTAAGGCCTTTTCTCTTATATTTTGTGGAATTTCTAACATTTTGAGCAAATCGTTAAATAAAAATGCCAACTGACTAACTGATAGAAACATCAAAGTCAAACTTAACACCAATCATTATCTACTTACGTATACAGGTACAGGTGCAACTTATTTTTATATTGCGAATAAATAATGTAATTAGTCATTGAAAAACTCTTTTTGGGTAAAGCATAAAGCATTGTATGCACCACGGGCTTTACTGGACTATAATGCCCATCAGGTCGAAATCTAGCCCTCGGGCCAGAGGACCTCGGGCTATTTCGACCTTCAGGGCATTATAGTCCTAGTAACGCCCTTGATACATAAATAGCTATAATATAACCCTTACCATTTTTGGCAAAATATTGTGCTTGCATAGTTTTTTTTTATTATTTTTTTTAAGACAGTTGATTCTAATGGTGGTAGGTACTGTGGTTTTAAATGGGTCGCTAAAAATCTCTATCATAGAATTATCTTTACAAACTTTACGTAATAATTATTAACTGTATGATTGCTGGTTCCTAAATCATATCCTAGTTTCAATGTCAGACGGATAAATAAATAAATTATAAATTATATCACCGTATACGTTATAAAAAAATGGGTTAAGTGACTGCTCAAGGTTGTATATTCACGAGTTGATAGAAAACTCCAGACTGGGATATATTTTTGTTATGTATAAATGATCCAGTAATCGTTTTTTTTTCGGACAAAGTCTACTACGTCGTATTTTTAACAGGGCCATATTAACTGTTTAAGGCGCCCTAGGCTAGAATTACCGGAGCGCCTATTACTCCCCGTCTGGCGCCTATATTTTTCATGGCGGCCTAGGCTGTAGCCTAGTCAGCCTAATGGATAATACGGCCCTGATTTTTAACCGACTTCAAAAACGAGAAAGTTCTCAAATCCAGGACCTGATCCAGCTGTTTCGCTGCTTCGGGCAAAACAATATTTGCCGCCTTTACGTTATTCTATAAATGGTGTAATTTTAACCCATAAAAAGACAAATTTTCCCTACCGATATTATTGAAACAAAATAGGTTGTGTTTTTAGATATTTATTCAAAAATAAATTGAAAGACTTACGGAAGTAATTAATATAATAATCACATAAAATCTTACATGTATTGAAAGCCGAGCTTTGATTGAAGTGCAAAGTAAGAATACAGGGTGGCCCACCATATTCGACACGGTCTGTAGCTGGATAACCATGGGGTTGTTAAAAAAGTAAATATTGGAACATATATAGGTCGGATAAGACCACAGTATATAATTATTTTAGTCTATACAGGGTGTCTCAGAAAAGTGTGACGTATCAAAGATATATTTTTTAAATGGAACACCCTATATTTTATAACGGTATTAGATCCTAACTTAAAAAATAACTCAAGTTTGTTCATGGTACTAAGTGTCTAATTTTATTCGTTTTTGTGATATTTGATTTTTTGAAAAATGCAGAGGTAAAATTAAATTGATTTTACATTAACACTTTAAACACTTTAAATTTCAAAATGTGTAACAAGATTAAAAAAGTCTGCCATATCATACGTAGGTCAAATCAAGATCAAATATTGTATGTACAGGGTGATCAAAAAATAATTTCAATTTTTCAGAAAATCAAATAGCCATATCTCTCTTATTTTAAATGGAACACCCTGTATTATTTTACGTTACATAATGGCAAATAAAATACTCTTTTAAATAGTGTATAGGTTGCCTATACCTATTTTTTGTTGACTTTTTAGTAAAATCTGTTTTTACAACTTTTTAGTCCAAATGTTTATTTAAATTAAAGTTGGCTGTGACATATCAGCCATTAATATTTTCTTAAGAAAATAACAACGACCATTTATTGATAACTAGTGTTTTTAGTCAGTTTAAAAAGATTCAATGATTTTAAATAAAAACCCTTCTTCTACAACAACAAGATGATATAATACTGGTAGGATGTGAAAAAAATGGTTTACTTTAGTCTAGAGTTAATTCTGAAAAATATTCCAGGAGAAACCATCTGATAACCTTAATAGCATAGCATAGCATAGCTATAGCTATAGTCAAATAATCAATAAAAAAAATAAAAAAATAAAAAGAAAGGAGAAACATTAGAGAATTATTGCAAATTGCCTTATTAAGCTCGGGAATTATTAATACCGGCCTTATTTAAATAGTGCTTGTACCCATAATTTAGAGTTATTGCAAATCATGTTGTCAGTACCATTAACCTAAAAAAGGGGGAAAACATTTTGGTTGTTTTTCTTTATTGTTTTGTGTTGTAGGGTTTTGTTTAACACAATTAAAGAAATACATTTGAAAAAGCAAGGTTTTAAGTATTTTTACTTCTAAAAACTTTTCGATTTTGTGATCGGCACCCGTTCGGTTTACACGAACAGATCCGAAGCTAAAATAAGACCAAAATAAGGCACGACCTAAAACCGACATAAATAAAGCCAGGCACTATTCCTATTAAGAGATTCCTTATACCACCATGCATCTGCGCAAGCTCAGATGTCAAAATAAGGCCGTTATTATTAGTGCCTGGCCTTATTTCACTGTGCAATATTTCTCTATTATTTAAAAGTTGCACTTAATTCCAAATTTATAAAGAAAATTTTATACCTTTATCAATATTGCTATTTTTTTATACTATCCGCAATCTCAGCCGCGTGTTGTAAAAATCTAATCCTTGAACAATATCTTAAAATGACTAAATAAACATATTTCTAGGTGCGCAAATCTCGCAGTTATTGTGATCACTTTTAAAAAGATGATATCTCGGTAAAATATGCAATTTTTCTTCAATTTTTCCATTTGTGCGTGAAAAAAAAATATTTTAAAGGTGTTGTGATATGCATAGAGAATGGTAAAAAGAAACTATAGTCTCTCGTCAAAGGAAGTTAGTAAAATCTGGGATTTTTGTGATACGTACCTTTATTGCTATGTTTGGACGTCATGTTTTCAGTATATTTCGGAAAAACTACAGTGAGTATTTTAGATATATGTACATATAAAAAAATTCTAAGAAATTCATTTAATGTTAGTACAGGTAGTTCTAATCTGCTTTCTCTGAAAAAATATGCCTTTTATAGAACACACGCCTGGCTGGGTAAATAACCATAGGTAATCATACTTAGATCACATGACAGTTGGCTTGTCAAAAAATATGAGTTCATCTTCCTAAATTCGATAAGATAAGGCTGATATACTTGTTTTATTTATAAGTCTACAAATACGTTGTCTACGTAAGGTTTAAGTCAATGAGAATAAAGAAGGGAAGAGAAACAGTTGTCCTACGCCAACCCATTGAAAAACGGCACACACATGCGACTTGTGATACGTTAAGCCCCCGATCAGGCTTGTTAAATTATAATTTGATTTTTTTTTAATTAAGTATCATAAGGTTTTATCCGGAATTATGAAACAACAACAACAAAAACCTAATTAAACAATATTTATATACAGTTTAACAATTATGCTAAAAAAATATTTTTGAAAAGTTTAACACCCTGTATCTTTAAGACGAAAAATTTTAGGGACTTACGTTTATATAATCTTTTTTTAATAAAAAAGGCTAAGTAGTACAATCTACCAACTAACAACCAAATTTTTTTTACCAAAATTAAGCAACACCCTGTATAATACTTTTTATATATTTTTTTTGAAGTAAGTGTAAAAATTCCTTTTTGTATACCTATACCGATAATTGTAACATTTAACAAAACAATAAGTAATATAAATGTTTAAACCCATTTTCTATAAAATCACCGATATGATTCAATAGGTCACGCTTGCATTATTAGGAATGAAAGTAAAATCCTACACTTAACGCTTTTTTCCCAAGATGGCGGCCACATTTCAAATGTGCAGCAAGCGAATACAAGACCATGACACACTATTTCATAAATACAGGACTTAACAATATACCAAGCGTTTCAAAAAATATTTTTATAAACTATTTCTTATTACTTTAAGTAGTTACTTATAGTCCCGGGTTCGATTCACGGCCAATGAATATTTTTTCATAAAAATAGATAAGAAAAAAGCAACGAATTTGATTACTTATTAAATAAATGTTTTCTTTGATATTCATCTATCTATACTACACTACTCAAAAGAATTATCTCATATGCTCGATTTCTTCCATAAGCTTCAATACAGAAATGCTTTCATTAAAATGGCCATATCTCTTTTAATTATTAAGATATCAAGACAATTAAAAAAACAAATGTTAAGAAAACGTGAAGCTAAAACTTTATATTAACCATTGTTTTTACTGTTAGCAATAAATCCTACGGGGTTAATAAAAAAAATTGAAAAAATGGATAATTTTGAATCGCCCTGTATGATGTGCTGTTGAAAGGGAGTAGTCAAATTGGTGATTATAAAATATCAGAAATGGGTAAGGGTATAAATTATTAACAAATGAGATTTCTCCCTTTTAACAGCACATTATATTGCAATTCCGTTGTGGTTAACGTTATTCTGAGACTGCGCAGTAACGCAAACATGATCCGTTATCGTTATTAACCATACCGGACTCCTTTAATTCCGGATGAATACCAAAGAGCTTATCGTTATCGTTATTGTTAAACTGCGTGGTTGCCGGATTGTAGAAATTTTAATATCAGTTATTTAAAAGGTTAAAATTCTAATGCCGTATTAATTAAAATATCATTTATACCTAGGCTCTAATTAGCGGAAAATCTATAGCAGTAATAAAAAATCAAATAGTGTTAAGAAATTAAAACGAACTTGAACTTTTACGGATATTCTATATCAGTAATTAATTTAGATGTTACGATCTGGCACACTTGCTTTTTATTCTACTACCAAACCTAACCTTACTTTTTGTATTTTGCTTATACTGTATTTTTGCATCTACTTTAAAAACGAAATCAACAGAAGTGTTGCATATATTTAAATATGAACTTATATCTTATGAAGAATAAAAGTAAATACTTTTTCGTAATTTTATGGATTAGTTGAATTTTTATATTATTTTAAAAGCCTGCGTCACGGTTTTTACTTAGATGGTATAGTGCAACTAAAAAAAAAATATTTAAAAACGATTTCTTCTTGCCAAACTATGTCAGTCCAAACGTGGATAATTTCGAAAATTCAAAGTGTCAAAAGTTTTATTTATTTATTTTTTTTTAATTTTTGTAGTTGTACAAGATGCAAATAAGAAGCGACCCTCACCCATCTGTTTATCGAATAAAAACTATTTTATATCAAATAGAATTTTTTAACCAGAGACGTAAATAATTTCATTTTCTGGTGGGGGACGGGGATCGGGGGCAAGGAAGTTTATTCGAGCATCGTCTTGTATGGCAAAACCGAAAATGGATGCAAAAATGATGGCTGCGTGGAAGGCATCCTAGCTAATATTATTGACAAAAAATATATGCCACCGACTTTTCCCGCAACTTTTATATTTTTGTCCGGATGAAACATCCAAAAACTTAACTTTTTGTTTATAAATATTTTGGCGTAGCTTACTTAGTTTTCCCGAAAAAAAAATTCGATTAAATCAAAGACAAATTGTAGTTTCACTATAGACACCCAGAACAATGCTAAATTTTTGGTCATTAGCTTGGACGCTCGCTTCGTGGAATTTATAAAGCGGGTATCCATCGAGTACACACGTAAACAGTACGTATAGTTTGCCGCTTCATAAATTTAGCCAAACCAGCGTCCAAACTGATGACCAAAAATTTAGCATTGTTCTGGAAGTCTATAGTAAAACTATAATTGTCCTTGTTAAATGCATATTTCTGGACCATACAAGAAACATAAGGTTCAATTTTACGAATAAATTCACTTTCGGTTAAACTAAAAGAAGCATATAATGTAGTCTTTTATTCACTACGTGTTCACACAATTCTGAATAGTGTTATAAAAACTTATACGGTTTGTTTTTTTGTCTGTAGGGTCAAATTACTAAAAACACTGCTGTGGGAGGTCCGTATTGTGATTTTCTGAATCACAACGTCATAACGAGATATAACATAGTCATAACATAACATTAAAAAAGTTATTTACAACGGCAGATATATAAATGTTTATATTGAATTTTAACTTGTAAAACAATGAGGCTTAAATATAAGCTTTGTTCGCGGGTCTAGTAATGAACTGATTCTGAACCAGAACCGAAATGGTTTAGAATTGTTTTAAAGCGCATGTATAGTTATTTATTAGTTCGGAATTTTTATTTACCGCGAACGATTTTCTATACAGCTAAGGATGTATTCTAACCTAGCCTTTTGGTAAGGATATTTCATGGTTAAATTGGATACTACACAAAAAAAAAAATTCAAACAAAAAGGTAACTTATTATTCTGTCGAAAACCACTGGAGGTCCCTCGGTAGAAGACGAGGGATTCCCTGCCTCCTCTCGTTTTTAACATAGGTATGTGTATTTAACTAAAGATAAAATTCAAACAACAAGAAATGGTAAAATCTTGTAATATTGTGTATATTTTTTAATTAAATCTTTATTTTATTGCATACATACATTCATATGGAATACAATTAAAAATCCTTTGTTTATATACGCTCAGAATCACAACAATATATAAAAAATGTTCAACAGGTATATTAACCCGCATAAAAAGTGGCAGAAATAAATAAACTGTAATACAACGGTTTATTTCTGTACCACAAAAACAGAAAACAGCTGACCATGTCGACAATGCGCATGAAATTCCGAACTGAACTTTTAGTTCCAACAAAAATCCCAGGACTGCTAATCAGGTTACGAACCGGTAAGGAACTGATTCCATTGTAACCCGCGAACACAGAACTGTCACTAACTGCGAACACTGCTTTTTACCTGCGCATACAAATAGTCCCAGAACCGGTTCAGAATGGAACTCGCGAACAAAGCTACATTCTCTTTGTTTGACCTCCGGACAGTGCGGACGTGCGTAGAGAACTACAAAGTTCTTCCCGGAGTGTCGGTTAGAGGTGCCGTACGAACATTTTTTACCTTAGGGGATCAAGGAAAGATGCACGCTAAATTGACGGCATCTTTCTGATGGATCTAAGCGCTGTGAGCGAAGATTCTTATAAGCTGATTCTGTTTGGTGGTGAACACGAGGTATTTCTCAAATGGCGAGAAATAGATGGGCGTGCCATGGGAACTGTCAGTAGTGAAAGTGAAGGTTATACGTAACACCAGTAGCAGGTTTTGGTTTGACAGCCGACAATTTATGCATTGCATCGATTGTAGAATTATTTTTGTTTTCTTTTTGGAATTTCTGAGAGCTACGGCTCGATTATCCAGATTTTCCGCCGACGAAGCCATGGAAAGCATAGTCCGGAAGGGGAGAGTGGTGGATTGGACCTGAAGGGACCAAAACCAAGAAAAAAAAATAGAAAGAGAGAGAGAGAACAAAGCTATTGATTTAGATGGCGAGAATTGCAAGACATCACGGGCTTTTGGCAGTATCCCATTTTTGTGTTTTAGGCAAAAAAGATTATAATTATTAGAGGTTGTAATGTAGCAGATACATACCATTTTTTTTAGTAGGCAATGTATTAAAGCACTGAAATTTCCTTTGAAAAATTATTTAAGGATATTAAACGGTTCAAAACTAATTTTATAGATACTATAAAAATTTAATTATAAAGGTTAATAGCTGGAAAATCATAAAAGTTATGTATCGATTTTATAACATTTATATTAAAATCGAGTAAGCTTTTTTATTTTAGTAAATTAGGAGAAAGTAAAGAAAATATGCGTAACTTTGTAAAATCTGTAGTAAGAGACTCTCTTAATTAAAATAGTACGTTTTTTTTCTACTTAAATATTTCTTTTAAATATTTTCTGTGACAAAAGCACAAATATTGCCGTTAAGCCGCATCTAGACTTGCAACAATTTGTCCAACATCCGTCCAAAGTAACCAAGCTGTTTGCGCGCTTCTTTGAGGCCAAAAACCGAAAAGCTCTGAATTACCGTCGAATCATTTGCTAAACGCTTAAAACGGCATGAATTCCGTCCACGCTATATGGCGCGGTATGCGGCGTATAGAGGTACGGCGAATTGTTGCAAGGCTGGACGCGGCTTTAAGCAAGAAGCATTTTATTACCCACCTTCTTTTTCTATGTTTACATTCTTTATAAACATGTCTTTCAATGAAATATTAGAAGTTGCTTTAGACGAAGAATAACAGTACCCTTTAGCTAAGTATTGGCCAACAAAACAATCCAAATATTTTGGGAGAACACCATTTTAAGAAGTCCTAACTAATCCTTATTATACAGGTTAAGCTAAATAACATAACACATGGGCAATGTGAGAAAAAGAAACAATCTAACTAAATATCGGCATGTACACATGCGTAAATAATACTGCTTGTTTTGTTATTCTATTAGTCGTTGATGTACCAATACTGCTTGCTTAAGCAGTATAAAAAGTTATTATATTGTACCAACTACTATAAAAGTTATTAAAAACCTTTTTTCAGTGGCGTCTTTAAGAAACACATATTTTATCTCTGTAAGGCAAGGCTGTAGAAAAAATATTGGAACTTGCCATATCATTTTCAGTAATTGTCTCAAAAGTGGGAGCAACTCCGATTTTAACCAAGTTTGGTAAACGAGGTTTTTTTGGACGTTTATCACGAATCAATCAAAGTTGAAAACTGCACTAACCTTATTTTTACTATTCTCCTCCTTTTTTGCAAAAAAATCTTGATTTAACATTAAATTGGTAGATAATATTTTATAAACATCACTGAAATTCCTCTTTTTTACTTATTTTACATCTTTTTTCCATTAAATAAAAAAAAATTACTTCTAAACGCCGCAACCATGCATATTTGCATATGAAAAGTGGGGGCGAATAACGATCAGAGTCCATTTTTGACAATAATAAAATAATGAGCAAAATAAAACAGCTAGTACCTACCTAAAATAATACAACTAATGATAAATAAAGCAAAAAAAGTTCTTAATCCTCAAAAAAATCAACATTTAAAGATAAAAAGTGCCGCCTAAAGCTGTGTTTATGTCGGAGAGGTTTTGAGCGAGGTTAGCAGCGCGGCTCGACTGAAGCATCTTTATGTTACTGTATCATAAAGGTGATTTTGTTGAGCCGCGCCGCTAACCTCGTTCCTCTTCTATTCTGTTTTTTTCTTGGTTTTGGTCCCTATAGGTCCAATCCACCAGCTCTCCCCTTCCGGACTATGCTTTCCAGGGCTTCGTCGGCGGAAAATCTGGATAATCGGGCTCGTAGCTCCCAGAAATTCCAAAAAGAAAACAAAAATATTTTTTTAATCGATGCAATGCATAAATTGTCGGCTGTCAAACCAAGACCAGCTACTGGTGTTACGTTCACTTTCACTACTGACAGTTTCCATGACACGCCCATCTATTTCCCGCCATTTGAGAAATACCTCGTGTTCAACCACCAAACAGGATACCATCAGCTTATAGAAATCTTTGCTGACAGCGCTTGGCTCTAGAAGAAAGATGCCGTAAATTTAGCGTGAATCTTTCCTTGATCCCCGAAGGTAAAAACGTCCGTACGGCACCTCTAACCGCCACCCCGGGAAGAACTTTGTAGTCCTCTACGCACGTCCGCACTGTCCGGAGGTCAAACAAAGAGTATGTCGTTCCTCTTCTCTCCGACATAAACACACCCTAAGAACGCTCTTGTTCCACGCGCTGACCTGAATAAAAGATGATAGTCCATATTGGTCGAATTTTTGCATATAAGATAAAATCAGAGACAACAATGAGACGACTAACTGGTCCTAACAATTTTTCCATTGTATTTATCTCCTTCTGGTTTAACGCAAGTTCCAATAAATATGTTTTTGTCTTTCATCATGTCAGGCTATCGTAGATGGAGCAATCATCGCTTTACCCTGGTTGCCAAGTTGTTTACAATTTCTGCATGTAAACTTTAATGTCCTTTTTTTGGCTCACATCTAATTAAGGGAAAGAAAATATACCATGAATCGAATATTTTTAACTTGACATCGTTGCCGCAGGTAGTCACGCCGAAATGTTATTCCATGTTTGTGTTTGATATTTTTCAATGGCCGATTTGTTTGGACAGTTTATTTACATTTTCTGTGATTTATTGTGTGTTTCGTGGTTTTTTACTTTTAATTGAACTTTGAATATTGACTTTTATTAGTGATCACAGTGTATATATTAAATTTGTGCTTTTCAACAGATAATTTAAGGTAATATTGACATGGTTATCTGTAAGAAAAAATCTTTATAAAAACCAAATAAATGACATTTTTAATTAGGTGTGTGTAATTATTGAACTAAACCCCAATATTTTATATTAA
This sequence comes from Listronotus bonariensis, assembly GCA_014170235.1. Taxonomy (NCBI): domain Eukaryota; kingdom Metazoa; phylum Arthropoda; class Insecta; order Coleoptera; family Curculionidae; genus Listronotus; species Listronotus bonariensis. The sequence goes on from JACEGR010001863.1 coordinate 21,818, forward strand.
TAGGAAACAAAAACAAGTACCTAACATTAAGGGCAAAAATAGCACAGCTATATAATTTGAATTTGGCGGGCACGCGATAAAGTCGACTCACGCGCAATCTGCGTTTACCTTCCTTGAAGACAGACTAGGAAGGCCCAGCAGCTATCTCTCTCTCGGATAATTTATTTACATTTAGTTGCTCGTCTCATTCTTGTCTCTGATAAAATATAGAAAAATATTTTATCTTGAATATCTAAATTAACCATATCAGACTTAAAATCTAAAATGCAAATACTGACAAATTATGCTAGTTGGACCGTGATCGTTATTCGCCGCGACCCTTCATATACTTATGTATTTCTCTCTAAACTTTGATGGCGGCCTTGATGTAAAGTGAGGTTTTTAAATTAATATAAAAAACGCATAAACATCATTAAAAAAAAACATATTTTTAACAGGTATTTTAATGTTAAATCAAATATTGTGTGCCATTGAAGTGTTAAATCAAAAATTCGAGCAAATAGAAGGGGGATACGGTGAGAAAAAGGTTAGTTAAAAGTAAAATTTTTAGGATGGATATCTCGGAAACAAAACTTTTCCGCCTAATTTTTTTTTATATTTGTAATCAACGCCCCAAAAACTTCCATATTCCAAATTTGGTCAATATCCGATTTGCTCCCACTTTCGAGATAATTACCTTATTTTTATGTATTCCAGAGTTTCTTTATGAGAATGGGTTTAGACATAAGCAAGACCGGCGATAGCTTTTGTCATGGACGTGAGGGTGTGAGAATTACGATTTCGGTTGGCAGTTCTGTTCAAAGTTGGTAGCATTATCAGCTGATGACAGAGTCGTGCCTTGTCGAAGCTTTGTTTGGTAAAAACTGTGGAAATTTGCCATTTTCATTTTGGTTGTATATTTTGCAAGGATTTCCAGTTGTTAATGTTTTTGGTTAGTTTAGAGACTTCACATGTTATTGGTTCAGACTCGTTTTATTTTAGAGATTTTGATAGTGTTTAGTCGAATAGTTTTCAGTCATTCGTGTTTTTATATACATATGATACAGATGAGTGTCCGCTAATTAATGGTACACAGAAAAACTACAGATTTCTTATACTAAAATACCCATTTAGGATTTAAACAAACATACCTATATCCAAAAGTTAATGATAAGGAAGATACGTGGTGTTAAAGGGATATAAATATTTTTTATTCATGCATTTCGATAATTTCTGATATGTTTTAAACATTTTAATAAAACTCGGTATCCAGGGGCTTTTAGATATCAGTTATTTATATCTGAGCAGTTGTAATTATAGCTAATACGATGTTATTGAAGGTAGATACTTTCGGGTGCACTGAACAACTAAAACGTGAATACTTTATAAGTATACCTTTTTTGTGCAGAAAGCATAGAGAAGCTTACTAGTTTACATACATACAGAGTAGTAACAAAAAATTGGGTAGTTTTAGAGAATTTTAAATAGTGTAATCATCGCCTTCTAGTCTACACACAAAAATTAATATTCGATCTGAAAAGCTAATGTTTAAAAACCCGCGCTAGCCAATATGGCGAATGTCGTGACCTTATCTCATCAATCGACTTTAATTTAATCCATATGAAAGATTGTTTACATATTCTGGGACACCATGTATAAAAATCTTTAAGACAACTTTTTTGTAAATTTAAAAACTTTGAGGTTACAATTAAAAAAAACAATAGTTCCGCAATATCCTGTTTTACTAACACATCAAGCGAATTTTCTATAAACATCATAAAAAGCTCATAAACCAATGTATAATGTATTACAAATAAAAACAAACAGCAAGTTTTGACTTAATTAAAACACCTCTATTACGACCACTAAATCATTAGGAAAAAGCAAAAAACAAAATGCTACGTCAATGGTGTTTCCATAAAAGCGAGCTAATGTGTTTCAAAATACAAGTTTTCCCTCATTTTCCTCAAATTTTGATTGTTTTTGAAACGTCTCAGCGCTTTTAATGCATTTAATTTTTATTTTTAATGCGTTTTTGCTTTAAAACGTATTCTTTGTGACGCCTGTTTTTAAACAAAAATATATTTGGGATAATAAGCTAAGGTATACAAAAATAATATGATGTAGTCTACACTAAATTTATATACAGGGTGGCCCACCATATTCGACACGGTCTGTAGCTGGATAACCATGAAGTTTTTAAAAAAGTAAATACTGAAACATATACAGGTCGGATAAGGCACAGTATAAAATTATTTTACTCTATACAGGATGTCTCAAAAAGTGTGACGTATCAAAGTTATATTTTTTTAAATGAAACACCCTATATTTTATGACGGTTTTAGATTCTACATAAAAAATAATTTAAGTTTGTAAATAGTACCAAGTGTCTAATTTTATTGGTTTTTGTGATATTTATTTTTTTCAAAATGCAGGGGTGCAATTAAATTAATTTTATTTTAACAATATAAACTCCTTAAAATTTAAAATTTGTTACAAGATTAGGAAAAGTCTGCCTTATCATACGTAGGTCATATCGAGATCATAGATTATACAGGGTGATCAAAAAATAATTTCAATTTTTTATAAAGTCAAATAGCAATATCTCTATTATTTTAATTGGAACACCCTGTATTTTTTACACCACATAATGACAAACCAAATGCTCTTTCAAATGGTGTATAGATTGCCTATACCTATCTTTTATACTTTTAAGTAAATTCCGTTTTAACATATTTTTATGTCCATTTAAATGTAAGTAGGCTGTGATATATAGCTATGCCTATTTACTAAGCCATTATTGCAAAATGTAAATTTGTTGAAAAAAGCAAAAAATTAAAAAAAATTGTATTATCTGCCACTATTTTTAAAATTCACAGAAAAAAATCATTAGTTGCTTATAATGCTACTTCCAATAACACTTATTTCAGCTGAATGTGGTATTGATAAAACTTGTGTTTTTAAACAATCCTACTAGTTATGACGACGTTTTGTGACCTATAACTCGTTTCTTCCATTATCCATAATCACTGTGTCAAATTTTTTAAAGCAACTATTAAGGATATCAGAAGGTTTCTTCCGGAATATTTTTCAGGATTAACTCTAGACTAAAAAAAAACATTTTTTTACATCCTACCAGTAAGGGTTTTTATTTAAAATCATTAAAATTTCTTTTAAACTGACTAAAACACTAGTAATCAATAAATGGTCGTTGTTATTTTTTTAAGAAAAAATTAATGGCTGCTATGTCACAGCCAACTTTAATTTAAATACACATTTGGACTAAAAATTTGTAAAAACAGATTTTACTAAAAAGCACAAAAGATAGGTATAGGCAACCTATAACCATTTGAAAGAGTATTTTATTTGTCATCATGTGACGTAAAAAAATACAGGGTGTTCCATTGAAGGTAAGAGAGATATGGCTATTTGATTTTTTCTGAAAAATTTAAATTATTTTTTGATCACCCTGTACAATATTTGATCTTGATTTGACCTACGTATGATATAGCAGACTTTTTCTAATCTTATTACACATTTTAAAGTTTAAAGTGTTAAAAGTGTTAAAGTAAAATCAATTTAATTTTACCTCTGCATTTTTCAAAAAAATCACAAAAACGAATAAAATTAGACACTTAGTACTATAAACAAAATTGATAATCTAAAACCGTCATAAAATATAGGGTGTTCCATTTAAAAAATATAACTTTGATACGTCACACTTTTTTGAGACATCCTGTATAGAGTAAAATAATTTTATACTGTGACCTTATCCGACCTGTATATGTTTCAGTATTTACTTTTTTAAAAACCCCATGGTTATCCAGCTACAGACCGTGTCGAATATGGTGGGCCACCCTGTATGTAATTTTTTTTCTACGACATAACATCATGAGTAATAAGAAGAGTTATTTAGAAATAAATTATTATATTAGCAGTCTAGACCACTCGTAAAAGACCCACTGATCTTGATAGATTGCCAATGTTATTACCTGCGCGAAACAAAAGTTACATTTCATGAGCGAAAACACCGGTTTGTGCGCAAGCAAGTTGAGGGTAAACGCACCTGGCGTCAAACAGACTATCCGCATTATAGGAAAGAATTTGTCGACGGCGTCCTGGTTTAGAGAAATAGGTATAGGTGTATTTCTAAAAATTATGAAAAAATTAAAATTAGTATCTTCAATAATTACCTGGTAATAAAATGAATCAAGAATTAAATTTCTAGATAATAAAAACACGCGTTTGCGATTAGTAAGTAGATGGTTGTAAAAATCTTAATTTAGGAATTACAATTAATACACCTTACAACATAAAACAAATATTTATTTTTAATGTAAAAATTAATTTCTACGGAATAGGTTATAAAGATTTTACAATTTAAAAAATATTGCGTATTATTATGCTTATAACATTTGTGTCCGATATTCCTATTAATTTTTTTTGTAATACGCGTTATTTAATTTTAATGCTTTATTCTCATAACCGGTGCGGTGTACAGACGGTCATGCCAAACTGACACCCCAAGCAGGAAGCTGACGTCTTATTGACGTCTCTTTTTAGTCATTTTTGGTCACATTTGGTCAGCAAAGACGTCATAAGATGACGACAAAATGACGTTAAATTGACTTCCCTAAGTCACAGACAAAAGACGTGCTGTTAGTGACGTCATAATGACGTCTTTACGATGACGAAAAATTGACGCATATACTATTTTTTTAAAAGCTAAAATGATACGATATTTTATATAAAAATTGAAATAGGAAAAAACTCCTTACTGCTTGCAATTTCCTTGCACTGCAAGGCAAGGACGAGGCGCGCTTGTGGCGGCTTCGGTTGTATCGGCGAGCGTCGATCTCCGGAGTTAAGCAGTGGAATGCGCGCCCATAATTTGGATGGGTGTCCGGCGACAGCGGTGTTTTGGGCAACGGCACACGGTGTTTCTGCTCGGGGATGCGGACCGAGCAACAACCATCCAAGTTATGGAATGAATGGTGTGTGAATGAGAAGGAGTAGGGGTCAAGGTACAATAAGCCTTCAGGCTGCAGTGCACCACCTAGGGGGCGATCGTCGGACCTGGGTGGGATGACCCCGAAAGGGTGAAAAAAAGGCAAGGACGCATCTCTCGAGACACTGTCCAAGCTGGAGATGCCGATTTTTTACACTATCTGAATATATATCTTTTAGAGCTATTTGAGATCACCAAACGCACGCGGTGGAGGCGATAAAAAGCGAAGATATTGAATAAACGTAGTAGTTTATTGTCCATTACGCCATCTATCGGTAGAGTTTTTTCTATTTAAATTTTGTTAAATCAGTAGTCTTGTTTTTCTGTCATATGATATTTCGGTTGGATTTTGACACGAATTATATAATGTCACAAAATTTTCTTGGCGGGTTTTCTAAACATGACGTCATTAGATTTTTATGAGCTAGTATAACGAAAAAATGACGTCGAAAAGACGTCACTCTAACGACGTCAAGAACACGTCATTAAAATGACGTTAAAATGTCGTCATAATTTTGGTCTGATGACGTCCTATGACCAAAAATGTCGCCGTCCTTAGAAAATACCGACGTTTAATCCCCTCCACTAATCTACTATGTACTCTCTCGCAATTCACCGCTGCAACAAGCGCACCAATTTTAGCAGAACAATATCATGGGCTGCAGGGCCACCGCTTCCGTCTTTCGTCGGACCCCACCTTGAATTTTACTATGCTTTTAATTCCCTTGATTTCATACCTGTTTATATGATTAAAGAGACAAATTTAGAAATATAGATTAATAAAAATACGAAATTGTTAAATCATAATATAAAAATATATCATTTAAAAACAGTTTTATTAAACCCATGAAGACTAGAAAATTCTAATATTATTACAAAAATGTTTTGACGCAAATTCCACTTTTTGTTGTCACATTTATCGAACACACAGTTAACAGTTTGCTTCTCTATAGACTTATTTCATTCAACAAAATTTGACTTACGTTCGGTACAACAATACATGTTAAATATTTTCATTATCACCTTTTGAATTCATATCACCTGTTTTGTGTATGTGCAGGACCCGGAATTTTGCATGACTTGGAGTGGTACCATGTAATGGTTTCTGTTTACCTTACGTATCTTAAAATACTACTAACATTTATTTTTATGGATGAATTGAAGAAGAAAACATCACTTATACAGAACCTAATATTAAAACAATAATTTGCATTTTGTTATTTTTTTACTAATAAACATGACTTAGTGTGACAATCATAATTTCGGTTTGAAAAATTTCCTTGAAAAAAAATTATTCCAGTAATTCTTAACCGAAACGCATGAACTAGGGAATCTGAAATCTTTACAATTTTTTCCCTTTTTCGTTTTTGTTTGTTCTTATAGTCTAGTCGAAAAGTTGATTTCCTGCGAAAAATAGTTACAAGTCTCCTAAAAATATGGCTTAAACATTCCAGAATGGCACCTAGAAAAAGACGTATTTTATTTTTTCTGCAAAAAAATACAATAGGTATTAACAACAAACTAAGAAAAAAATTGCCTTCCAGCTTTCCACCACAATCTCAAAAAGTATAAGTGATAGCTTAAATTTTATAAAAGTTTCTGAAATTCACGTCACCAAACTGTCATAGTTGTGTTCAGTAATGTCTAGCAAGTTATTATGGAGATACACACGATTGTGCAAGGTGTAGAAATTATTAAAATCTAAATTATCAAAATTAAATTTTTAAAATTTATCATCCAGAATATTTTGAAAAATGGTAATGTGGATTGGCCGCTGATGGTCATGCGATCTCTTACCCTTGGATTATTTTCTGTAAGGCAACCTTAAATCTGAGGTCTACGAGAATGCGCCACGAACGATTTGTGACCTCAAGCAGAACATTTCTCGCACCATTACAAACTTACCGGGTGATATGATTAACAAACTAATTAGAAATTGGGCCACAAGAATCCATCCAAGTGAACAAAGTAGAGGAGGATATTTAAACAATAGTGTTTTCAAAACTTAATGCGAATATTCCCTTTTTAACACGCTTTTATTAACTTGGGTTGTAACTATCTATCCATCTATCTATCCATCTATGTAACGGAATCTTTGAGCCTAATTTTAACCAACTTCCAGCTATTCGATTTCTTTGAAACTTTGCACACGTATTAAGGACCCATGACAATGCAATAATCTGCAAACAGTATCCCGTTATCCTGGTTTGGATCGCCAGGAAAAAAATCCATTATATTATTATAACCACTGCTTGATACCACCAAGTGTCATCTGTCACCTGTACGTCCCAGTGGTACCAACCACCGGCCATTTCAAGAGTTCGATCTGAATCGATTTTACTCAAATTTTATATTAGGTTATTTTCAGAAAGTCCATCTGAAAAACTTTGCTACTCTTGACAAAATGGCGAAAAATTTTTTTAGTGGGTTGCCATCTGTTGGCAACATTCCAAACTTTTATACATACATAAATGCATATCGAACTAAAAATGAAAAATAAATAATAGTTTAAAAAAACTAAAAAACACGCTTTTATATGCAACCGAACTAAAAATTAGAAAATAATTTTTCATTAAAAAAATATTATCACTTCATAGTAAAAGCGTGGGGTGCATTTTACTATTTTTTCATAACTTTTCCATCATAGATATTGGCAAATATAATAATTATAACATTTAATATATTAAGCACCCCACGCTTTTTACTATGAAGTGACAATATTTTTTTTTAATGAAAAATTATTTTCTAATTTTTAGTTCGGTTGCATATAAAAGCGTGTTTTTTTAGTTTTTTTAAACTATTATTTATTTTAATAAAAGAAAAATATCTTACATATTACTTGTAGCTATAACATAGTGGTATTTTTAAGTTCTGAAGCTCTTATTTGTAAACCCTTTACTTTTTAAGATTTTGGCAAAAAGCTGAACGGCTATTTTTTCTTATTGTTTTGATAATAACAGTTTTTTGCAGCAAAATCCAAAATACGTCTTTTTCTAGATGCTATTCCGGATCGTTTAAGCCCTTAACTATATTTTTAGGAGACTTGTAACTGTTTCGCAGGAAATAAACTTCTCGACCAGACTATTAGCAATTATTTTCTAAGAATCACCGTTTGCTACTTATAAGGACCCAACATCAATAATAATAAATTTTCGACCTAATTTTTAAGAATAATTAAAGTGTTAATTTTTTTAATTTATCGACATTATCCAAAAACATCTTTTTATGGCATTGAAAAAGAAATTGATTACATGGTTTCGCTCCGCAAAAAATAATATTAAATATCTACCAAGCCGAGCTTCTAACTTTATAAAAAATGTAAATAGTTGAATTAGCGATTTGAACTATAAAACCAGTGCAAGAAAATTTTAAAATCAGTTTTTGATCAGCTCTTTACCTTAAAACATCCTATTAAAAAAAAAGACTCGGTTATCAAAAATATATATATATATATATATATTTTCTTTTTGACGACTTTTCGATTATAAAAGAAAAATTGTTCAAATATGTCTGACAACGGAGATACAGTTTTGATCAAACAGTTAAAAAAATTGTGCCGATTGATTTTAAAACTTCAAAGGATTAACAAGAAAGAAAGGTAAGAGACTAAAAACTGAATTAGTAATAATAAATATACAGGGTGACTCATCGATAGAGCAAAGTAAATTTATACGAAAACGGTAAAAATTTTTAACAGGATTTTTTTAGTGATATGTAACACAAAGTATTGCATATTTCTAAAATATTTTGGTGTGTACAGGGTGCCCCAAAAATTATAGCGAACAAAAAAATGATTTTTTAAACGGAACGTCCTATATTTTATTACATATTTTGAGTCTACATAAAATTATTAGCATCTTGGCTATTCATATTCCTATACATTGGGTACAACTTTTCTTGCTCTTTAAAAAATCCTAATTATATTTTCTTCTAAAATAATTAGAGGAGCCAATATTGGACCACTTCAAAATTTACATGGATTTCCCTATGTCCCGCACACACGACTGAGCAACACCCGGTATAAACTGGTCTACTAGAAAAGATGAGTGCTAACAACTGCAACAGTGTTTACATTTTTGTCAACTTTATGAGTCAAACCACATTTTAGGAAATAATTTCAATAACCGTATGTTCTAAAGATGATTTTAATGTTGTTACATTAGATGAAATTATAAACATTTACACTTCCGTTATATTGATATTAATAAGTATTATGAATCATGCTCCTAGTAGCGCCTGATCTTATTTAAAACTAAACAACAATATTCCAGAGTACTCTTACTAAGTAAATAATTAGTACTAAATAAGCAATAAAATCCTGCCGTCGCTGTATTTGTCATTTTGTAATCATTTTTTATTAATAGTTAAGTCAATCTATTACACATCTAATAAATGGCAAATATTTTTATTATTTTATTTATCCATTTAACTATATATTGTCTGTATGTATCATACTACAACTTAATTTTAATATATTTACGTTCACCGATGATTCAAATTGTTTATAAAATAATTAATTTGTTTAGAAGCATTACTACTGAAAGAATCATTTATATTTATCATAATATATTCGATACCAAAATGCAACTTCTTTGAGTGTGACAACAAAATTGTGATAGCGCTGAACTATTTCTTTCTTCTGGTTTGGATTTTTTTATCAATATTTCTAAGATAGTAATTTTAACGTTTTTACACGAGCCGGATTGGTAAAATAAAAAATAATTTATTTCCTTTTTATTATCAACTAAATCGTTAAGTCAAGTATTTACACTAAGTTGATTTTAATGGACTTTATCGTATCAAATTGTTGGGTTGCATTTAGACATAGCTTATACCGGATAAAAAAGATACCTAGACTGTTAACAGTTATAGTTTTCCAAATATATAGAATCAGCTAAATGAAGTCTATCATGGGCCATGTGTGGAAGAATAATATGCCCTCATTAACACTATTATTACCTACCACACTGAAATTTCAGTAACGAAGAAACCATCAACCCGAAATAATAAACGCCATACGTAGCAAGGGAGGCAAGCCTCCGGCCGATATTACCGGCCGCTTTTAAAAACACAGCTTTGCGAGCCCAATCAAGCAGAGACAAATGTCCCGCTTTTTAATTTTCGTCGCTTAAATTAAAACGCCGTGGAAGGCTAGCCTCAGTTCGTCTTCGTTAGTGCTCGTCACACTTGTGTGTTTGTTTTTGTTTTGATTTAGTTATTTCGAATGGCGTGACAGGCCGAGACTAATAAAAATATTTCTGTAAATCGTTTTACTGTTTCTAAGGTAATATTTGTTTATGAAACAGGCAGTATAGCAGTACTTTTGGTGTGTGTTTTCTATAAGTTTTTTTTCAATTTATTATGGATAACTTGTACGAAATTAGAAAATCTGACCATGTAGTCGATTGATTGCTGACAAATAATTTTAATTCTGTATCTTATGATAATAAATTATACATTATTAAAACTCTTGAAAGGCCTCAACCAAATTTGATTTTAATTAAAGCGTCAGATAATTGACAAAATCAAAGATTTAAAGGCTCCATTAAACAAGAAGGGTTTATTTATATTAAATAACTCAAAGACAACCCTTTTTTTGTATTTTTAATGGTCAGTTTTATACGTATAATTTTTAATTTAACCCTAAATGCGGAAATACACAATTTTTGTTTAAATTTATGCAAATATTACGTTTTTGCTTTAAATAGGTGCGGTACCCCAAAAAATTACCTGCTTTTTCTGTGTGTGTATATAGTCTTTATGACTTTAATTTCCCCTATTCTCCAATGCACGAGCCACCATTGCCTGCAAGGCCAACAAATTTCACCTGGTACAAATGTGTTGTTATTTATTTATCTAATTCAAGCCAAACTAATTATTTATAAATTATTGCTATCTGAAATTCAGAAAATACCGTCCTAATCCGTAATTGTGTGCGGTTAGACGCACGGGAATTTTGTTATTGTTTATATTATGGTATTTTTACGTAAAACTGGGGTTCTTTATTTTTGTTTTACGCCATATTAACTACGTTTATTTATTTACTAACAGGCGTATAATTTATTTTTGTTTACATTTCCTGGAAAATCATAAGTCATAATGGTGCACGTCTTGAGAACAGCATACTTTTATTAATTTTATCTTTTATTGATTTTTTTATTCAAGAGTTTATACGAATTATAGATGAAATGTCATTATGGGCCTAGTCAATAACAGGCAGGGTATACAGCTGCAGTGTCATTCTGTTTAAACTACAAATTACTAATAAAATAATTAGAATTAAAATAATATGTTATTTTCCCTTTCTTACTTTTTAACCATTAATAAGTATATCAACATGTTATTAATACCTTAAAAAACAGCAATAATAAATTGATGTACAGTGTGTTATATCATTTTGGTGTAGAATTTAATAGAGTGGTAAAATATACATACATTAAAAAAACCTACTTAGCACTGAATCTTATGTTTTTGGGGCACCTTGCATATTAACTAGTAATGACAATAAAAAGTATTACCAAAAAACAAGTTTTATTTTAAGTTTATTTTTATATCTTGTACAGGGGCGAAATTATTTCGTGTATTAATAGAGTTGGAACCATAGATAACCCACATTTAGATCCGTAGTGACAAAAAGCATTTTTCGGATTTTTACGACATCGCGCAGTAAACAAATCGAGGGTGGACGAACATGCGCACTGGGAGAATACAACACCGGCACTCCGTGCCCTCCGTCCGCGTTCTGACCGTGACGCACATTAGCTACCGTACTCCGAACGACAAACCCAGAGAAGGCGTCGTAAACTCTTTTCGATAATGCGGAGAGCCTTTTTGGCGCCAGGCGTGTTTACCCTCGATTTGCTTGCGCACAAACTCGTTTTTTCGCCCATAAAATGTAAGTTTTATTGCGCGCAGGTAATTTCATTGGCAATCCATCGAGATCAGTGGTTGGAACACCCTGGATAGTGGACTGGATCAAAAAACAAACAACGGTACTGTAAAAATATTGTTTATACCGACAAAAGAAAAATATCCTGAAATTTTTAGCCCTTAATATTAACATTAAAAAGTGCATCATTAAAGTTATTGATTTTTTTAACAATTGTTGAATTTTTTAAGCAAAAACTCAAAATCAGTCACTCTTAAATATTTGCCAATTCATATTTTTGAAGGAAATAAAATTATCTACAAAAAGCTTTCTTAGTAAGTTTCCGTAGCCTTAAACATTAATTAATGTTTTAAATATTGTCACTTAGATTCTGGATTTTTTAAACTACTATAAATATCAATATCTTTATAAAACAAATAATTAGGCCCGCCGCAAATTGAACCCAGCCCACGCACAGCACATGCGTAGCCCACGCTCAACCCATCCTTCCCACGTCCACGTTTTTGATCAGTTTACTGCATATTGCTATGGAGCGAGCTATGCTGGGCTTAACTTTAAAAGACAGGGTTCAAAATGTGGAAATAAGAAGAAGAACCAGAGTAACAGATGCCATCGAAAGAATCACTAACCTAAAGTGGAATTGGGCGGGTCACATAGCGAGAACAAACGATAATAGGTGGACAAAAAGAGTATTAGAGTGGAGACCAAGAAATGATGCCTTTCGCAATACAGGAAGACCACCCACACGATGGTCCGATGATTTAAGACGCATTCAGGGAACTTGGATGAACGTTGCACAGAACAGAGAAAAGTGGAAGTCCTTACGGGAGGCTTACGTCCAGCAGTGAACAAATGTGTAGCTGTTTGATGATGATGACCGCATATTGGACCCAATTCGGGATCAACCATATTTCAGATTTTTAAAACGAACCAATGTGACACAAGACCCACGAAATCTGTGCGGCGAACACAAACCTATCCACGCGTGGCTGGCAGCAGAATGGGATAGCTCTGGGCTGGGTCCAATATGCGCCACTCCATTTTAAAGCAAAAGTTAAGCACGCATGGGCTGCGCGTGTGCTGTGCGTGGGCTGGGTTCAATTTGCGGCGGGCCTTATTCTTAAGAGAAATTTTATGCTCTACAAATAAGGTTTTTAACACTTTTCGATTGACTCATTTCTTTCAAAGTTATTTATCAAATTAAAATGAAAAATTGCCAGTGCAGTAGTGAAAGGCGAAGCAACGACTCGGTAACGGTCAATGTATTTTATATAGTTTATTGCGATACGTTTTATTTTTCTGGACTATAATATTCTGTTTAGTGATTTTTCTGTGAATTGTGTAATTAATTACCTATCATGGAAGAAGAAAGAAAAAAGTAGGCCTTGTTTGCAGTTTTAAAAATAGAAAAATTGTCATATGGAAAAATAAATAGACACTTGTGTAAATTATACAATACAAATTTTAAAAAACTGAAGCGTATCCAGAGTAAATATTATGATAGAAATGTCAATTGCCCAACGATTTTATTATTTGTCTGATCAATACCCCAGATTGATGAGAAGATTGGTGCGATGTGGTAGCTAGGACTTACCGAATTATTTTTTAGCTTTTAGTACAATAAAACCGTTTAACATAAAAGTTTTTTTTACATAATTTATTTTCAAGTTTTTAGTTTTGTTGTTAGTTGATACTTCTCATTCTATTGAGTTCGCCTTACTATAACTAACCAGAACTAACCAACGATTCTATATTGAAGTAGTTGTGGAAAATATGTAATTCGCCATTTTGCAGCAGCGTCCATCTTGAATTTTATTTTTTTATAGTGAGCTCTATTCTACCAACCAAGCCCTTTCATTTGATACCCATATTGAGGTATTTGTGAAAAAAAAATATAATCCGCCATTTTGTGGCGGCGGCCATCTTGTGTTTTATTTTTTTCATAGTGGGTTCTATTTTACCAATAAAGCCCTTTAATTTGATACCCATATTGAGGTTGTAGTAAAGTAATATGTAATCCGCCATTTTGTATCGGCGGCCATGTTGGATTTACAATCATAAAGAATATGTTATATTGTATTGTCATCAAGACTAAGGAAGTGTACCAAATTTCAGATCGATCGGTCGTCAGGAAGGGGGTCAAATTTCAATTACTAGATTTGACCCAAAAAATAATTCCAAATAAATAACAAACAGGTCAAGTAAAACCGTTTAAAAATAGTTTTTTTACATCCTTGTGAACAATTTCCAATTAGTTATTTAATTAAATGGTTTGTTACAGTTAGACTATTCCATACCCTCAAATGGATAAATAGAAACTTCAAAAATATGAAAAATAAAAAATTGTCATATGCGATAATAAATAGACACATTTCATAATAATTATTAATATATCTCAATACGACATATTATTAAAGCATTTGTTTTATTTGATTGCATAGATGTTATAAAATGCATTATAATAATATTAAAATATATTTTTAAGAGATAGGCGCCTAAACATGTTAATTTCTTAGGTACGCTCATGAAACGCCTGCAAAAAATGCAGTTCGAGGTCATGAGACGCGCTAGGAGACATCAAAGAAGCCGCCTTCGAGATATCCTTCTGGTTAATATATTTATTCTTGTGATATTTAGGGTAGTTTAAAAAGTCCAGAATGAAGAAGTAAAAAAATATTATATTAAATTAATGTTTAAGGCACGATTACAAGAAAACGGCTCTTTCTACGGAAATTTACTAAAAGAGATTTTTGTAGAGAATTCAATTTCCTTTAAAAATATAATTCGGTCGAAAATTCAGAATTGACTAATTCCAAAATTTTGTATAAAAAATGCAACAATTTGTTGAAAAATCAATAATTTTAATATAAAGGGATAAAAACTTTAGGATTCTTTTTTACTTCGTCATAAACATAATTTTTACAGTACCGTTAGAAAAAAATTGTTTGTTTTTTTGCCCAGTCTACTTGATAGTACTAAAAGCTAAAATATTAATTTTAATCGTGTTATTTTGGACTCTTATAAGTAAAACGACAATATTTAAGTGACCCAAAATAATACAGAAAACTTCGTTAAACACTTTTATATGCTGTAGGCACAAAATTGAGAGCAGTAAACATTTTTGGCACTACAGACTTTTCGCGGCCACATGTCGCAATTTAAGATCACCCAAACAAAAAAATCGTTTTTTATGTGTCACGAAAATAGATTATTTGGCATGGCGTTCGTCGCGACAGTGAAATGCTTTTATTTTTCCAAAACTGTTGCATAAGAATTTTAGCTTTGGCTAAAAGTGGCGCTTAGTAGACTGGTTTACGTGCTAAGAATACTCAAATATTACTTATTTATTAGGTAGATAGAGGATTAATAAAATAAACTCGTCTTTTTTTTATCTCTGGACAATCCACGAAGGCTGAAAGCCTAAATACTAACGTACCATGGGTGTCTAAAACAGTGTAAGAGGAAGTTTGTTAACATGGGACTTAAAAACTCGAAGATTTGTGGGGGAAGGAAAGACCTTCGCTGGCAGTAGGTTCCACAGTCTAGAAACTCTAGGGGTAAAAGAACGAACGAAATGGGAAGTTCGGGGCCTGTCCAGTTGGACCATATAGGAATGCATATGTGCGGCACCACGAGTTTCTCTGTTGGGAGCTGCAAGAGGAAGGACTATACTGGATAATTCGTCGGAGCAAAAGTCGTAAAAGTATCTATAGAAGAGCGATAGATCTCCCACAGCTTGACGATGGGCAAGAGAAGGAAGTCTTAGAGTAAGTAAAGGATCATTAATAAGACGAACAGCCCTAAATGGCATCAAGAATGCTGAGGGTTGTAGGGGATGCCATTCTCCAGACATGAGAACAATATTCCAGAGAGGGTCGAATTTGGGACACATACAAGGTGTATAAATTGAAAGGGGAAAAATACTTTTGGCTCGGAAAAGAAATCCAAGCTTTTTGAAGCCGCGGTGGCTATAGATACAATGTGATTATGCCAGTTAAGGTTATTCTCAAATGTGACGCCCACAAGGTTAAATGTGTCCCCGCTCTGCAAAACCTGGCCACTCATAAGCAAAGGGTGAGTGTTTGCTGATTTTTTTCGCGACAAGGAACATAATTGTGTTTTGGATGCATTTAATTGAACGAGATTTTTGGCGCCCCAATCCAATATTAAATTGAGATCCTGTGAAAGAGATATCTGCATCGCTCCGCGTTTGATTTCCAAGTCGGGTTGAGAGATTGTTATGGGAACCTGAAAAGAGGAGTGAAGGTTCTGTCGTCAGCATAACTATGAATGGGATTGGTTGTGGAAGAAAGAAGGTCGTTGATGTGAAGAAAAAACAAAGTTGGTGCTTATATTGAACCCTGAGGCAGTCCAGCATTAATTTTGTGAAAGCTTGAAGAGTGGCCATCAACAATGACTGATATGCGTCGATTAGAAAGATAACTGGAGAGCCAAGAGCAGAGTTTAGTTGGAAGACCGTAGGAGGGAAGTTTATTAAGAAGTGCGTCATGCCAGACTTGGTCGAAAGCTTTAGATATATCAAGAGCAACGATCTGGGACTCACCTAGAACCTCAAGAGACTTGTTCCAGTTGTGTGAAACGAAGGAAAGAAGATCTGCTGTAGATCTCTTATGACGAAATCCGTATTGCCTGTCATGTAAAATTTTATGTTTTTCTAAATACCAAAGGATTTGCGAGTTAATGGATTTCTCCATTACTTTACAAAGCATTGAGAGGAGTGAAATGGGTCTATAGTTGGATGGAAGAGATTTAGATCCTTTTTTGGGAATAGGCTGGATACGTGCAGCTCTCCAGCTGTCTGGAAAAATGCCCGTGTCATAAGAAATTCGAAAGAGCCTGCTTACAATAGGTGTAAGTTCAGGAGCACATTTTTTTAAAACGATTGCTGGTATTCCATCCAGTCCAGTCTGCCGCAAATATTGGGCCAGGCTTTAGCTATGTAAACCTAATTATACAGGGTGTCTCTAAAAGGTCCGTACAAAATTCTACAAAAAGTCCTTAGACCAAAATACAACGATCTTCGTGTATATTTGAAACGCAAAGCCATAATTTATAGACACAGTCATATTAGATAATAGAGACATTTTGCACCTCTTAAAATAACAGACGTTTTTTTGCCTTCTTATGGTTATCGTTATTAAACATAACGATTACGGCAGCAGTTTTAGACAGAGATTTTGCAGCCTCTTTTAGGAAATTTATCTTGCGTCTGCGCTTTCGACACATAACCTTATTTTTGCCTATGGTTTACCGACTTTAAAGTTTACGAAAAATCAGTACTTACTTTTATTCTTCATAAGTTATATATTGATATTTTAATATATGCAAACAGTTCTCTGATTTTGTTTTTTAAAGTAGATGTAAACAATATAGTTTAAGCAAAAAAGCAAAACACAAAAAATAAGGTTAGGTTTGGTAGTAGAATAAAAAGCAAGTGTGCCAGATTGTAACATGTAAATTAATTACTGATTTAAAACATCTTTAAAAATGCAAGTCCGTTTTAATTTCTTTACATTATTTTATTTTTCTTACTGCTATGGATTTTTCGCTAATTATTCGCTATGTGTCAATGATATTTTAATTAATACGGTATAAAAATTTCAACCTTCTTAAATAATTAATATTAAAAATTTTACAATTCGGAAACCACGCAGTTTACCAATAACGATAACGATAACGATAAGCTCTTCGGTATTCATCTGTAATTAAAGGAGTCCGGTATGGTTAATAACGATAACGGATCATGTTTGCGTTACTGCGCAGTCTCAGAATAACGTTAACCACAACGGAATTGCAAAATAAGAGGTGCAAAATGTCTCTAATTTATCGATATTTTTTTCTTTCTCAAATATCAATATATCGGATAATCGATATTAGCCAAAACGATATTTATCAGTATCGATATATTGCTGTTTTTTATTAAAGTTGACATCCCTAAATGTGTGTTGCCCATATCGCGGGGTACGTGAAGCTCAGAATCGGTAGCCTTTGGGCAGTACAAACTACACCACTTTACTGGTTATATTTTGCGGCAGTACAAACTGCACCAGTTTACATGATCGTTCATAAAAATTTCCTTTGGTTACGGACACCTCTCAACACTATTTTTTTTTTTACTAAACATCCGACAGAGGCGCTTTATTTAAATCGCGAATAGCTGTCTAAAACCCGTCAAATTCTACGGGTTTTAATCTAGTTAATTATTAATACAAAGAACTAACCAGAACCATTCTAGACAATTATTTTAATTTAAAGTATGGATTTTTATTTGTGGCCTTAGAAGAAGGTGAGATTAATCAAGCGAAACGTTGGTAACACATTATTATTTCTATAATTTTTTTTCCAAAAATGTTTTGATTAAATTTTATACGAGGAGGACCAAATACGAATTTTATTGATCTAAGTAAATGGCACTTTATTTGTTTTAGTATTCCTACAGTCATAGACGTAACTAGCTATTAAACCTGGAGCCGCTAAAACCTTATATGTATAGTAAGAACATTTTAAAAGCGCAAATTCGGTACCCTTTGAAAATATTACAAAAACATAAAAAGGCCGCCTGCAATCGGACTATTTTGTAGCCAAAGGCGCCGCTATCCTTTACAGCGACGCGCCGATACACTATGGGATAGAAATTCATTATTTTGGCCAAAAGCAACTTTGAAATTTTAATGGCTCATGCTGTGTATTTCAAAGTAGATACTCCAAACTACATGTATGCAAAAATTATTAAAGGATATGACGACTTCTATTGGGGTAATAAGAAACTTGAAAATGTATTTTAAGTAAACATAAATATACAACATTTAATCTACTTAGTTTATTATTAGCCTTGTTTACCAAAAAAAGTAAAAGAGTTTAAATAATAAGAGCTATTGTTGTGTTTCCGATGCAGTCTCGCGAAGTCTCGCTACTGTTGTCAAAGATTTTTTTACCTTTTTCTTTATCAGTTTTTGTACTTACAATTGCCTTTCTACTTTTTGCTACTTCTGAGTGTAACGACAGATACCAGATTTTTTTTATAATTTACAAGGTTTTCGATTTTAACAATTAAGTAATATGTTTTGTCCTACACTGTATAACCTAAAAGATAAAAGCATTCTGATGAAAGATATGGATTCTACAGAATCTACCCAACAAAACAGTGTTAAAACGTTAAAAAATAAAAAAAGTTGGGAAGATGTATCTCTATTACGCTTCTAAGAATAATTTAAAATTATTTTTCAGATTTGATCTGGTCATATTTCCGAAACTAATTGAGAATACCCTTAATATTTTATCATCACCAAAAAATCTTTTAAAATGCTTTAAACAAATACTACATTTGATGTGTCTAATCAAATGTAGTATTTTTTAAAGCATTTTAAAAGATTTTTTGGTGGTGATATAATATTCAGGGTATTTCATTTAAAAAATGATACCTATTGTCGTACCCTGTATATCATTTGAGATAATAATCATCGGATTACTGATTAGAATACTACCGAATTAACCAAACAAGCTGATATTTTAGTTTATTTTGTACAATAAAAAATAATAATGTTAAGGGGGTGTAAATTTATAATAACATATAATAAGTTTTAGGTTTCCAAAAGGCATTTGTAATAATTTATGTATTTTTTAAAATATTTTTTCAGTAAAAAGCACCTCATTTTAAGTTAGATTCGTAAGTTTCAGAATTTTGACCAAAAAATTAATTTCTATCCCATAGTGTGATGACCAGCTGCATCAACCGGCATATCATAAAAGTAATATAGCAAAGGCGGCCGCGAAGACAAGCATGCCGATTTATTTGCTTTTAACTTTTTGTGATTTTTTTTCTTATCAAAAAGCCACCGAATTTACATTTTTAAACTGCTCCTTCTATACACATATACCATATAGGTGCATTTTTCTCTTGGGTGGGGGGATGCGGGGCTGGCAAAAGCTGGGGGCAGCCGGCCCCCAGTCCCCCCCGTAGTTACGCTGATGTCTACAGTTGTAGGTAACTGTAACTTGCACTCTTTGAACCACACTGTATATTGCGCTTTAAAAAAGAATAATAACAGACACATTTCGATTTACATATATTTGAAGCTACCTGTATAAAAAATGACGCCCAGCGTTAAAAAATATATTTCTAAAGGTGTTTATGTTTTTATTAGTATTTTGGAACATGTAGAATAATAATTAAAAACTGGTATTAAAAAGCAAGGTTATATCCAAGCAATGACATTACCATTCGCAACCAAATTGTGTTTTAAACATGCGATTTTTAAACAATTGTATAATTTCGAAATTATTGTGTTTAATTCACGAACGTTCGCAGAGACAAAAAGTGGAATTTGTCTGGTGTAAACTAGATTAAAATGTGCATTCAGGTTAAAATAAGGTAAAAACTGCAAGTAGCATATTTAGGATTTGTGTCTTAATTTAAATATTTGGCTTTCTAATCTTTGGTTAAGCATGAAATTAGCTTTGAATATTTGTAATTCTTTGATTTTTTTGTTTAATATTTATTTGTTGTTAAAAAAACTTTTAAAAGTACAGGGTTTTCATTTATATTTTGCCACCCACTATACACTATAACCAAGAAGGATAGAAAAAAACGTTCTGTATTAAACTTTCATACTTTCGTCCGTCAGTGTTCAATTTTTGTTTTGGTTTTTTCGCCATATTGCATTTAATTTTTAACCAATCCAGTTGATATTTGGCACACAAATCGAGCTTTGCAGATTCTAAAAGTTTAAGACAAAAGTACTTTTTTAAATACCGCCAGAGGGTACTTTATCTAAAATTTAAAATTTATTTACATCATAACTCTTTTTATTTTGACAGATATCGCAAAGTTGGGGGAGCCATTTTATAGACAATCAAAACTTAAAAAATAAGGTACTCTTTATTCAAGTCGATAATTCTCACCGTTTAGGCACCAATAGACATTTAATTTTTGATTAATTTCAATCAGATTACCTACATACATACAGGGTGTCCAGTAACTCAATCGACAAACTTTACGGGGCAATTCTACAACAGAAAATAAGAAAAAAACTTCATATAAACATATGTTTTAAACGTCTTAGTTTTTTTAAATATTTAACACACCGTAGTTCAGAAAGTAAGACGTTTAGAACATATGTTTATATGAAGTATTTTTCTTTTTGATTAATTTCAATTAGATTACCTACATACATACAGTGTGTCCAGTAACTCAACCGACAAAGTTTACGGGGCGATTCTACAACAGAAAATAAGCAAAAACTTCATATAAACATATGTCCTAAACGTCTTAGTTTTTGAACTGCGGTGTGTTAAATATATTTTTTTTAATTTGCAAAGCTCGATTTGTGTGCCAAATATCAACTGGATTGGTTAAAAAATAAATGCAATATGGCGAAAAAACCAACATAAAAATTGAACTTTGACGGCTTGTAACTTATTTTGTCAAATAAAATCATCCCCTTAGGTTTTGTAATCGATTTTTGAATCACCCTGTATTATGTCACCATTAAAAAGATCTTTTAAAAGGCTTTAACATTTAAAAAAAGTTTACCTCTTTATTTTTCTTAATGTTTATTTGTTTTTTTTTTTATATTCAGAAGATAATCAATAAAAAAGTATGAAACTTTTATACAGGATGTTTTTTTCTATTCTTCTTGGTTACAGTTAAAAGTGGGTGGCAAAATATAAATGAAAACCCTGTACCTAAGTGGTTTCAGTTTTAAATAGTATTTGGCAAACAATCCACATTCAGGCCTATTAAACCATCAGTTTAGTTAAAACTATGAGCGTAAAGATTAATTGTGGTCCATTCTAAATGTTTTTATGTGTTAATTACAAATTTCGGTAACTCTTAGTTATATAAATATTATTGCAAGATATTAAATGATTTTTCTAAAGGTAATAAACTCATGTTTTAACTTTTTAATTGATTGTTTTTTCCTTTTCTAGTATTTTTTATGTAATAGATAATAAAATATTTCTATGACAAAATTTACCAAAGGATATTTTCATTTTTTGATATTCTCTCCCATACTAAAGATCCTTTAAATTTTCTTTTCTAATATATTCTCTTTTTTTTCAGGTAAGTTTCAGCATCAATACTTCGATATTTATAATTTTTGACTGGGTAAGCAATAATCCGTTATGTGTTATGATTTATGATATATATTAAATACCTATAAGAAGGTGTAGTTTATGGAAAAGTAACCATAAATTATATAGGAAACTTGTAAGAATTTTTTTCTCTATTTTCAATTATTTTTTACTTTTCTTTCTGTTTTGAACTTTCTAAAGTCTTTCTGCTCATTCCGCACTTACAAATCGAAAATTCGAATGTCCAAAAATAGAAAGACGATTTTGGTCTTTTTGTCATTTATCCTGTTTCATTGTATGACATTTTGTATATAGTATTCTTGCTTTTCTTACTTGGAAGTTTAAATTCTTCTATAAATGGTTTATATTCTTTCGAAACATGATTACTATGATTAGTGATCAGTGTTGGACGAAGCCCAAATGTTTATAATAATTATCGACCCATCTCGATGATACCAGGAGATGCAAAAGTTTTCGAATACCTTTTAAAGGAACAACTTTATGAGTATTTCGAGAGTAATGGCCTATTTTCCATTATACAGTTTGGATTGGCAATTGGACCCTCGGGGACCTAAGCCACAAACAAAGCAACAACAGTTTGGATTTAGGGAGGGTCTCCCGCCAACTAGTGCCATTATAAACATATTAGAGTACATTACATATGCTTTCGAAGACGGCCACTATCTAAGGGCGGCCTTTTGCGATCTCTCCATAACATTTGACTGCGTATCACACAGAGTACTCTTTGATAAACTAGAATTTTATGGGGTTGAAGGAATATCATTGCAACTGCTGAAGAGTTATCTGTTAGACAGAAAGCAACAAACACTTTACAAAGAAAAGGTGTCCTCTCAGCAAACTGTGCAGCATGGTGTGCCACAAGGTTCAATATTGGGTCCACTTCTTTTTCTCATTTATATAAACGATATTATAAATGTAACTTCAAATTCTAGGCTGTGGCTGTTTGCTGATGATACTACCTTAGCAAATTCAGATAAAGACCTGCAACGTCTCGTTAACACTATAAACGTCGAAGTTCAAGAATTAAATCACCGGTTTCAAGCAAACAAACTTTCATTAAACAGGTCTAAAACTATAGAAGTTGTTTTCAGTGTTAGGGAGATCCCCGAGAACGCTGAATGTGCTAGGTTTTTGGGTGTAAATCTGGATCCTGGTCTAACGTTCGAGAAACACATTGATGCAGTTTCAGGAAAACTATCCAAAAACATCTTTCTCCTAAAAATCTATCGAGATTCCTTCCTTTTGCTGTGCTTATGCAGGCATACCATTCGCTTTTCCAGTCGGTTGCGATCTATGCAAGATTGGCATGGGGACATTCCCCCAGTCGCATATTTTCTCTTCAAAGAGGAGCAGTGCGCACTGTTGCCGGGCTGATGTGAGGGCATGTTTTGTAAGTCTTAAAATCATGACCATTTCTTCCAGATACATCTTTGAGTGTGTGCTATATGCCCACAACAACCAAGCCAGATATAACTTAAATAGAGATTTCCACTCATATGCTACAAGAATAGGAAATGACATTCGACTCGACTACTTAAGACTGAATAGGACTGTATGTAATGTAAAATGTTATGCCCCTCTTTTAATAATAAATTGCCACAAGAGCTAAAAGTAACGACCTCTTCTGTGTTTAAGGCGAAAGTTAAAGATTACCTTGTACAAAAGGCATTATATAATTTTCAAAAATGTTTTAATAGTAATGTAAATGTATAAACTGTAACGGTGTATATATTTTATGTATTTTTGTATAAAAGTGCGTTTTTGTTATGTATGTCCAAAGAAAGTTTACCCTTTTAAAAATTATTAATTGCTTAACATTTTTTTATTAAATAATCCGATACAACTCAAACGATTTCCACAAGCCGAAATAATAATAGTATTTTTTTAACATATTTAAAAGTCTATAGCTACTTCCCCACCGACAAAAAGGTATACATTATATACCATTTTTTTCCTTATTATTTAAACTTTGCAACCCAATAGGTCTCTTTGACGTTTAAGTTAATTCCCATTTAGCATCGTGGGCTTTCCTATTATTATCTGTGAGTAAAAATGCGCTTTTAGTTATTATAAAAAATAAAAATATTAATTTCGGAATTTCTGTCGACATATCGAAGCACTGTGTCGTGTCTAATTATCAGTTTTTTAACCAATCTTTAATAATAACTACCTAATAAATAGTAACTGATGGGTAATTTAATTTATCTTAAGGCTTTAAAACGTGACATTTATTATAATCCTGTTATTAAAACCCACTAATACGATATGCATGACGTACCAAAATTGTTTAAATAACAAAATAATATATTTAATAATTAAAAATACATTTCGTTGTTCAACATGATGGTTTCTGAGTTTTAACCGCCCTAAAAATCGCTTTTTAAATCATTTTACCAAAAGTATGCGGTAAGTTTATTTTCAGAATATCTAAAGAGTAAATTCCTATTTTAAACTCATTATCTATGTTTAAATTTGGTTAATTTTCTTAATATTAATATAGGAGAAAATTATTTATTCACCCCTTAAAAGGATTTTCTCTCTAAGGGGATTGTTGTGTGATTTTTGTTTTTTACCCATTTACTGCAAATTAAAAAAAATTGAAACCCCACTGTCAATTTTTGTAATTTAAAATCTGAGGCACCTTACGAATAGGTATTATTTAATAAGTTTTATTGTTTTGTCCTAATCAGGGCCGTATTAACTGTTTGAGGCGCCCTAGGCTAGAATTCCCGGGGCGCCTATTTTCATTCCAAGAAAGAAAGGTCATTTTCTCTTATTCACGCCTATTTGCGCCTATTACTCCCCTGTCTGGCGCCTATTTTTTCATGGCGCCCCAGGCTGTAGCCTAGTCAGCCTAATGGATAATACGGCCCTGGTCCTAATAATATCTATTTTTTACAAACAATGCCATGTATAAATGTTTACTTTTAAAAACTCACATTAGACTTTTTCCATCATCATTTATTAAAAAAAAAATAGGTTTTAATATGACATTTTTGAACGCCATTTTCTCGGAAACTAATTAAGATGGGTATAGCGTGTAGCACATTCATTTGGCTTGCATTGCCTGTAGAATCCAATTTTAGAAAAATATACTGTGTGTTTCAAAAGTTGAAAGTACTTCTCGTTTAATTTATAAATAAAAATGTTTTTAAACACCCCACCAAAATCTTAAAATTGTACAACACTTTTGAAGAAAATGACAGGGAGGCTAACTTGTAATTTCGTCGGCACTCGGAATATTTAACACCAATTTGTGTAAAAATCTACCTAAAATTTGGCATCGAGAGTTACTAGTTTTAAAGCTTGTTTATAAAGACGCGAAAAGCGAATTGCGAAAGCGAATATTTGGCCAAAAAATTCGCATTTTTTTTTACGTTTATACAGCTGCGAAATTCTCCGAAATTCTAGGCAACACCATAACCTACAAATTTCTATTATTCTATTATTTCTATTTTTTTTTTCTTGGTTTTGGTCCCTTTAGGTCCAATCCACCACTCTCCCCTTTCGGACTATGCTTTCCAGGGCTTCGTCGGTGGAAAACCTGGATAATCGAGCTCGTAGCTCCCAGAAATTCCAAAAGAAAACAAATAATTCAACAATCGATGCAATGCATACATTGTCGGCTGTCAAACCAAGATCTGCTACTGGTGTTACGTATAACCTTTACTTTCACTACTGACAGTTCCCATGGCCCTTCCATCTATTTCCCGCCATTTGAGAAATACCTCGTGTTCACGTCCAAACAGGATACCATCAGCTTATAGGAATCTTCGCTCACAGCGCTTAGATCCAGAAGAAAGATGCCGTCAATTTAGCGTGAATCTTTCCTTGATCCCCGAAGGTAAAAAACGTTCGTACGACACCTCTAGCCGCCACTCCGGGAAGAACTTTGTAGTCCTCTACGCACGTCCGCACTGTTCGGAGGTCAAACAAAGAGTCCTACAAATTTCTATATTGTTTTTATTTCGGTGGTGACGCTACGCTTGGGTTCTTTTGAGATTTTCTTAGTTTCTTTTAATAATATAATATTTCTCTGTTGTGATGAATAAAGAATATGGCACATTTATTTGGCAACGAAGACGTAGAATTGCTGCAAATTTATTATAAATGAAAAGGGCTAAAAAAGTTAATATAAATTTAAATCAAAAAACACAAAATACTTAATAAGAAAATGAACACAAAAATAACGTTCCAAACAGCTAATAGAATGACATAATAATAACAATAACAAAATTGTTTTTAAAATGACATATGACAAATAACCTCTTGTTTCTACGCATGTGCGCACGCGAATATTCGCCAGAAATTGAAATGATCTCAAGTTTCCCGCCCACTAGATTTTAAATCTTGCGAATTCGCAACGTCTTTAAACTATCTTAATTTTAAATTGCCCGCCTTTAATTTTATTTTAAATTGACCAATGAGAATAAAATTCGCGTTTCGCAATTCGCTTTTCGCGTCTGTATGAACTAGCCTTTAGGGTACGGCCTAACCGGTTGAGCGTCAGGCAAGCGGGCGATTTTTCGCGAGTCGAAGCCTGCTGCATGGCCATACTTGGGAGATAAGGTGATGTCGGAATGCGGACAAAATTTTGTCACGTACAAAGATACTTAAAAAGATTAAATTTTGGCAAAATTGCGAACCAAATTTTATTAGATAAAATCGGGATTTCTCTGCTACCTTTGCTTTAAAACCCATTTAATTTATAAATTAAAAAAATAATAACTAACCAGAATTAATTCCCCATCTATACGCCGCAATTTCGACGCACCGGCCACTTGTATTTACGCATTATCTTTTGAAAAAGACGCTCCGTTGCTTGACGCTTAGATTAGATTAGATTAGATTAGGAGGTGGATTGCATATCCTCTAACACTGCAACCTGCTCAGGTTTATTGTGTGTCCTCCGTCCATAGGTTAGAGCACGCTATCCAAGCCGGTCTGTTTAATCAGACTCCACAAGCTTGAAACTGGCCCCTTGGTATATCTTGCCGCTTTAGGTTTTTCTTCACCCAGCCTTGCAAACCGCAGGCGACAAAGGGCTTCGCAGTAGCACCATACGTGTTCTGCGGTTTCTTCCTCCTCCTGGCAGAACCTACATAGGTTTTCTTCTGCCAGGCCCATAGTTTCCAGGTGTTTATTCAGTCTGCAATGACCTGTCAGTTGACCCACTATTATTCTTACTGCCTTCCGGTTATAATTCAGAAGGTCTTTTGTAAATTCTGGCGAGTAAGCCTTGATAAACACTTTCGCCTGACGCTGTCCTGGTGTTCTCCTCCACCAGTCTTGTGATTCCCTCATAATCCATGATCTAATGGATGACCTTACCTGGCATGATGGAATACCACAGTAGGGCTCAGGACCTACCATTGTCCTACCAGCCCCTCCTTTGCCAATTTATCAGCTTCTTCATTGCCTTCGTGGCCTTCGTGTCCTGGTACTCAGGCAATGGTTAGCTTGTTGGACGCACCCACCTCTTCCAGGGCAATTACGCCGTCCTGCACCAGCTTGGAGCTGATTTTGCATGAACTGAGTGCCCTGATGGCTGCCTGGCTGTCCGAATAGATTACTATGGTTTTATCCTCATAGCTCCTTCTGATGATTTCCCTAGCGCATTGTTCTATGGCTACAATTTCGGCCTGGAACACAGTAGGGTGTTGTCCGAGACCCAAGTTTATTTTCTTCCTTGGTTTGTCCCCATATATACCTGCTCCAACTCCTTGGTCTGTTTTGGAGCCGTCTGTATACCAGATTAGGTCGGCTTTAATGGGAGGCCCTGCTTGACGCTTGCCAGCTCTTTAGTCTGGCCGTAACCTTAGTTATATTGGGAACTGACTTACGATTTTTCATGGGCATGCAATTTTTTCTATTCCGAATCTATATATCTTACTGTTTCGAATACTAAAAAACCCAACTTTAGACCATACAGGGTGTTCATTTAAAAACTTTCCACTCAAGTTATCTTCGAAACGAGACAGATTTGAGAAAATCGCCGAAACACGTCAAGATATTTATTGAGGGGGAACGTTTTTTACAAAAAATTGGACGGCGCCCCTTTAACCCCTTAACCACCAGGGCCACCACCCCAAAATTCTTAAATGAGAAGGCGGGTCGAGTGATACATCATTTTAAAGCTCCTGACAAGTACTTTATAACCCTAGAATATGAAGTCAATATCTTTACCTATTACAAAATGGCGGTACTTTAAAAATTACCTAAATACCTGATTTGGATGGCCATATTTCCGAAACTAATAAAGTTAGATGTACCTAATGTGGTGTTTTCTTAAAGCTCTTTTAAAGGTCTTTTAATGGTGATACTGGTAGTAATATACAGGGTAGAAGAAAAAAGTACATATTTTTTTATTTAAGAACCCTGTATATTATTTTACCATTAAAAATATCTTTAAATGAGCTTTAAGAAAATATCACATTAAGTACATCTAACTTTATTAGTTTCGAAATATGGCCATCCAAATCAGGTATTTAGGAATTTTTAAAGTACCGCCATTTTGTAATAGGTAAAGGTATTGACTTCGTATTCTAGGGTTATAAAGTACTCATCAGGAGCTTTAAAATGATGTATCACTTGACCTGCCTTCTCATTTAAGAATTTTGGGTGGTGGCCCTGGTGGTTAAGGCAAGAGGGAGCCGTCCAATTTTTGTAAAAAACGTTCCCCCTCAATAAATATCTTGACGTGTTTCGGCGATTTTCTCAATCTGACTCGTTTCGAGATAACTTGAGTGGAAAGTTTTTAAATGAACACCCTGTATAAACAAAATTTATAAATTACGCATTTTATATGATACATAATAATTTAATCCTGTAATGTGGCTTGTATGTTATGAAATCAAACTTTATTACTACTTTAAAGTCAGCTTATTTAAGCTCTCCCGGCAACAAAAGATGTTTTGTTGAATTAAAACAAAAAAATGTATGTAGCGGCTGAATTTTTTTTGTTATTTACATAAAATACCAGACACCAAAATAATTCTGCTTATACATACAAATTAAAAATGGAAGTCTTGGGTTTTGTAAGAAGTACAGAGGTGTCCCATGTTGGCAGTCTGTCCCTTATGGGAAACTTGGAAACCATAAGAGATATTGCAAATCCGATACCCCATCCTCGAGCTCCTTTTTGAGAAAACATCTATGGTAAAACAGATCATCGCTATCGCGAAGCGTTTCAGAGATACAAGTGACGATTCTCGATTTTTTCTAACTTTGCCAGTGTCCTGTAGCTTTGTTGTTATTACAGATACGAGAAGAACTAATTGCACATTATACAGACACTTTTTCCGTAGAATCCAGTGGCGTAGCCAAAAATTTTTTTGAGCTGTCATTTTTGGACATATGACCCAAACATGTTTTTTTTGATAGGGACACCCTATAAATGATTAGGTAATTAAATTGCTTGTTTTTTTCTAATTAAAATAATATATCATAGTAGGTGGTTTAATAAATTTTTTACGTCAAATATTGGAAAAATTATGTATTTAAAGACGCATTGCGGCTTCTATCTGTTTTTAAATTGTTTTGTATTTTTGTTTTAAAAGGAATCTGTCATCCCTTAGCTCAGGAGACATTTCTGTAGAAAAAAAAACAAAAAATTAGTTTACAACAACAATAATAAACAAGTTATATTAATTAAACTTAAAAATTTATCAATTTTTTTATTTTTGATTTTTTTATTTTTTTTTATTTTTATGGATTCTTCATGTCAACTTTACCAATAGAGCAAAAAAAAAACAAAAAAAAAATCGAAATTTTTTGACACACCCTGTATAACTTTGATTTTAATTTTTTAATACAACATTATCATACTAATACAGAACCAAAATTTTTTTGGTCAAATTCATAAATAAGGACGCTATGAATTTTTAAATTTTAACATAAAAATAATTATTTTTAATTTTTGGGGCACACGGTATCACTTATATATATTTAATAATATTCTTCCTTATCATATATATTATCCACCATAATTTCATCCTTATATATTCATAAATAAAATTGTAGGAATTTTTAAATTTAAAAATAAAAAAACTCATTTTAATTTTTTGAGACACCCTGTATCATTTTTTTATGTATAATAATATTTTTCACCATTACATTTATCAAATACCAAAATTTCATCCCTTTATTTTCATAAATAAAATTGTAGGAAATTTTAAATGTTAAAATAAAAAAAAATATTTTAATTTTTTGAGACACCGTGTATTATTTTATTATGCGTATTAATAATCTTCTACATCATATATATTATTTACCAAAATTTCATACTTATATATTTATAAATAAAGTGGTAGGAAATTTTTAAAGTTTAAAATAAAAAAATGCGTCTTTAAAATCATAATTTTTCCAATATTTGACGTAAAAAATTTATTAAACCACCTATTATGATATATTATTTTAATCAGAAAAAAACAAGCAATTTAATTACCTAATCATTTATAGGGTGTCCCTATCAAAAAAAACATGTTTGGGTCATATGTCAAAAATGACAGCTCAAAAAATTTTTTGGCTACGCCACTGGATTCTACGGAAAAAAGTGTCTCTATAATGTGCAATTAGTTTTCTCGTATCTGTAATAACAACAAAGCTACAGGGCCTTTTCAAAAGTGAAAAAATCGAGAATCACCCTGTATCTCTGAAACGCTTCGCGATAGCGATGATCTGTTTTTACCATAAATGTTTTCTCCAAAAAAGAGCTCGAGGATGGGGTATCAGATTTTTAATATCTCTTATGGTTTCCAAGTTTCCCATAAGGGACAACCAAAATGGGACACCCTGTACACTTCCCGCAAAAATTAACTCATTTGCTTTAATAAAAAAATAATTAAGCCATTAAGGCTATTAATGACTTCATGATAAGAACCCTTTTAAAACCTTTTAGGGGGTTTCTTCTAACAAATCTACCACGAATATTCATACCGCCATATATGGAAGCGGCGCTTTATCCCAGCCTGTCAAGTCAAATGTTTCTGGTATCGGACTGGGCGAACGCGTCACTTTTTTTGTCTGACAAGTTTACCAAAGTTCTATATGCAATTTTTAAACATTTTGCCAAAAATTGTATAGGTTACAGTTATGAAACCTTAAGGCTCAATCACATGTTTCGGATATCGTAACTGTTATCTTTACGATTTTTGGCAAACAGTGTTTAAAAATTGCATATAAAACATTGTGGTAAACTTGTCAGACAAAAAAAGTGACGCGTTCACTCCAGCCGATACCCAAAATATTTGACATGCTTCCATATATAGCGGTATGAATATTCGTGTTAGACTTATCAAAAGGAACCCTCCTAAAAGGTTTTAAAAATGTTCTTATTAACACTTTTCCTCATGTCAATAGAGACATTTTGCACTCCTTATTTTACAATTCCGTTGTGGTTAACGTTATTCTGAGACTGCGCAGTAACGCAAACATGATCCGTTATCGTTATTAACCATACCGGACTCCTTTAATTACGGATGAATACCGAAGAGCTTATCGTTATCGTTATCGTTATTGTTAAACTGCGTGGTTGCCGGATTGTAGAAATTTTAATATCAATTATTTAAAAGGTTAAAATTTTAATGCCGTATTAATTAAAATATCATTTATACCTAGGCTCTAATTAGCGAAAAATCTATAGCAGTAATAAAAATCAAATAGTGTTAAGAAATTAAAACGGACTTGCACTTTTACGGATATTCTAAATCAGTAATTAATTTAGATGTTACAATCTGGCACACTTGCTTTTTATTCTACTACCAAACCTAACCTTACTTTTTGTGTTTTGCTTATACTGTATTGTTTGCATCTACTTTAAAAAACGAAATCAACAGAAGTGTTTGCATATATTTAAATATGAATTTATATCTTATGAAGAATAAAGTAAATACTGATTTTTCGTTAACTTTAAAATGGGTGAACCACAGGCAAAAATAAGGTTATGTGTCGAAAGCGCAGACGCAAGATATATTTCTTAAAAGAGGCTGCAAAATCTCTGTCTAAAACTGCTGCCGTAATCGTTATGTTTAATAACGATAACCATAAGAAGGCCAAAAACGTCTGTTATTTTAAGAGGTGCAAAAGGTCTCTAGTGACAACATTCATTTTACAGGTCTGTAAATTTGGTAATCTTGCAATTACATTTATTTGAATAAATTAAGATTCGCTTATTGATTTTTTTTTTTGAAAGTGGGCACGAGAGTGTGTCACATTGGTCTCTTCGAAAAGTTATCCTACAGTTTTTTTTGTAAAATGAACAGGGGGAGCCAATAATTAACCCCTTAAAATATACATGGGTTTTTCTATGTTCCACTCGGCGACGCCCCGCCCGGTATGCGATAATTTTTGTGAAGTAGTGTATTTTTTGCTGTCCAAGTGGGTGGAATAATTATTAACTCTATGGTACCGGAATTGTTTTGCTATTTTTAAAACAATTATATCACAACGCTAAAAAAAACTCATTGCCATTTCAGTAATATTTTCTATAATAATTACGTAACTTATATTAAATGTTGTTTTATTTGAATTTAAATAACAAAACTGATCTAGGATAACTACCAAAAATATATGTATTGGCGTCACCCAAAAACCTACATGAAGTCCGAATTTATTTAATTTTTATTAATTATTTTGTCCGATATTAAATTACAAAAATTGTATTTCTGGTTTTAATTAACACTTTGAGACAAAGCATAACTAAAAATGGGATCCTAATTAATGACATTAATCAAGGTTGTAAAGCATACCGCAATGATCAAGGACATATAAAAATACGACGCTTTAATTTGCATTAAAACTATGTGACAACGATATGTAACGTATATGTATAGTAAGAACATTTTAAAAGTGCAAATTCGGTACCCTTTGAAAATAATACAAAAAACATAAAAAGGCCGCCTGCAATCGGACTATTTTATACAAAGGCGCCGCTATCCTTTACAGCGACGCGCCGACACACTATGGGATAAGAAATCCATTATTTTGGCCAAAAAGCAACTTTGAAATTTTAATAGCTCATGCTGTGTATTTCAAAGTAGATACTCCAAACTACATGTACGCAAAATTATAAAAGGATATGACGACTTCTATTGGGGTAATAAGAAACTTGAAAATGTATTTTAAGTAAACATAAATATACAACATTTAATCTACTTAGTTTATTATTAGCCTTGTTTACTAAAAAAGTAAAAGAGTTTAAATAATAAGAGCTATTGTTGTGTTTCTGCTGCAGTCTCGCGAAGTCTCGCTACTTTTGTCAAAGATTTTTTACCTTTTTCTTTATCAGTTTTTGTACTTACAATTGCCTTCCTACTTTTTGCTACTTCTGAGTGTAAGGACAGATACAAGATTTTTTATAATTTACAAGGTTTTCCATTTTAAAATTTAATATGTTTTGTCCTACACTGTATATCCTAAAAGATAAAAGCATTCTGATGAAAGATATGGATTCTACAGAATCTACCCAACAAAACAGTGTTTTTTATTTATTTTATACGTTAAAAAATAAAAAGGTTGGGAAGATGTATCTCTATTACGCTTCTAAGAATAATTTAAAATTATTTTTCAGATTTGGATGGTCATATTTCCGAAACTAATTGAGATAGACACATCAAATGTAGTATTTTTAAAAGCATTTTAAAAGATTTTTTGGTGGTGATATAATATTCAGGGTATTCCATTTAAAAAATCATACCTATTGTCATATCCTGTATATCATATGAGATAATAATCATCGGATTACTGATTAGAATACTACCGAATTAACCAAACAAGCTGACATTTTAGTTTATTTTGTACAATAAAAAATAATAATGTTAAGGGGGGGTGTAAATTTATAATAACATATAATAAGTTTTTAGGTTTCCAAAATGCATTTGTAATAATTTATAATATTTTTCCAGTAAAAAGCACCTCATTTTAAGTTAGATTGGTAAGTTTCAGAATTTTGACCAAAAAAATAATTTCTATCCCATCGTGCGATGACCAGCTGCATCAACCGGCATATCATAAAAGAAATATAGCAAAGGCGGCCGCAAGAGACAAGCTTGCCGATTTATTTGCTTTTAACTTTTTGTGCTTTTTATTTCTTATCAAAGAGCACCGAATTTACATTTTTAAACTGTTCCTTCTATATGTAAAGCAGCAGTCAGTAAATTAGAGTTCTTCACATAGCCTTTAATTGGCTAAAAATAACTCTTTATACCCAAATATCTGCTCTAATATACGTTTCTGGGGCTCAGTAGTTATAATAGATTAAATCAGGGCCGTATTAACTGTTTGAGGCGCCGCAGGCTAGAATTCCCGGAGCGCCTATTTTACACCAAAACATTTTTTAAGAGCAAAAGAAAAATGGTCCTTTCCTCCGAGTGCCAGGCGTCTTGTTGCCTTACTTCACCACCAGAAATAAAATTTAATGACAAAAAAAGGTCATTCCCTCCTTTTCGCGCCTATTTTATTCCAAAGCACCTTAATCACAGAGAAATTAGTCACCAATAATCCCCACCCGACCTAAACTTTTTAAAAACTCCCTGTCTAGACGCCTATTACTCCCCCTGTCTGGCGCCTATTTTCTTCATGGCGCCTAGGCTGTGGCCTAGCCTAGTCATAAAAAAATTAAAAATAATATAGCTATGGGAAGACAAAAAATTGTTCAAAACTTTTAGCTCATTTTATAACTACAAACGCTACTAATGATTGTAGTAAAGTTGATTTTTGTAGTAA
Organism: Listronotus bonariensis; assembly: GCA_014170235.1. Taxonomy (NCBI): domain Eukaryota; kingdom Metazoa; phylum Arthropoda; class Insecta; order Coleoptera; family Curculionidae; genus Listronotus; species Listronotus bonariensis. Next base: position 56,533 of record JACEGR010001863.1, read on the forward strand.
CAGCCATTAATTATGCAGCTAACCTAATTAGTGTTGTTCTACAAGCCAGAAAAAGAAATAAAACTGCGTTGAAAATTTTGGAATACACGCTCAAAATTGATTGTAGTTTGTTGTAGCGACGAAAAAAATCCTAATTCCATATAAGTCAAAAAATGTTTTAAAATAACATAGCTATATGGGAGAGACGACAAAATTGTTCAAAACTTTTTTGGCTCATTTATAACTACAAACGCTACTAATGATTGTAGTAAAGGTTTCATTTTTGTAGTACCAATAATTGCGCAGCTAACCTAATTAATGTTGTTCTAAGCCAGAAAAAGAAATAAATCTGCGTTAAAAATTTTGGAATACACTCAAAATTGATTGTAGTTTATTGTAGCGACGAAAAAAAAAATCTTAATCCCATATAAGTCAAAAAATATTTAAAAATAACATAGCTATGGGAAGACAAAAAAATTGTTCAAGACTTTTTTAGCTCATTTACAACTACAAACGCTTACTAATGATTGTAGTAAAGACTTATTTTTTCTGTAAGTACCAATATTTAAGCAACTCAACCTAAATAATATTGTAGCTGCTAAGCCAGAAGAAAAATAAAACTGCGTTAAAGACTTTGAAATACACTTTTATATTGATTGTAGTTTACTGTAGCGACAGAAAAAAATCTTAATCCCATATAAGTCAAAAAAATTTTAAGAAATAACATAGCTATGGGAAGACAAAAAAGTTGTTCAAAAACTTTTTAGCTCATTTATAACTATCAAACGCTTTTTACTAATGATTGTAGTAAAGTTTATTTTTTTGTAGTACCAATCATCTCGTCGCTAATAAAATTTTTAGTATAATTTGCTAGTTTAGTTTGATTATACGCTGTTAAAAGCAATTTGCTACTCTTATTGTTTATTTTTATTTGCAAGTAGCATATTAAAGTGTATAAATTAATTTTTTAAAGTTAGATTTATTTTTAAGTTCGGTAAGTTATGCTTACATATTATAATAGATTTTGCGACGAATGAATTATTAATAAAGTTCACTATACCTACGCAGACAAAATTAAAAAAATAAAATAATTAATCAACACAATAATTAGGAGCTTGTCTTGTTTATTAAACCTGAAAGCAAATTGCAAAAACAACCAGGAGATTAACTTTTGATGTACATATAATAATTATATTTATTCTGCTTGATAGTGTCTTAATCCTTTGTATACAACAATTCTTTTTTAAGTACTTCTCGGTACTTTTGGTACTTTTTATGTTAATTAACAATACACACAAAGAATTTGGATATTTTCATTTTATAATTATAAATATTCCTTTAATATTAATCCTATGCATCGTTCCAAAAATGTTTACTTTCTTTTAAGCTAGGGATTTTATAGAGGGCGCGGTTTTCCGATTAAAATCTTTCTTTGGGGAACAGAAAAAATGCAAAAAAAAAACAAAATGCTTATTGGAAAGCGTATGTGTGTGTGCACGTGAAATTATAAGGGCAAAATAGAACTTTTGTATATTGTGAAAAACTGTAATAATATGCTAAAATTCTAGCAGACCGATTTTGGTACAACCATCATCAGAGCTACTTGTGTAGAGTAGAAATTATATCTACTACTTTTCATATTTAAGTGATTATTTCTTGAAAACTTAAAGATAGACATATTAAAAGTGGTATTTTGTAAAGACTTTTTTTAAATTATTATATAATATACAGGGTGTTTTGAACATTTGGTATTTGTTGTAGAGTAGAAATTATATCTACTACTTTTCATATTTAAGTAGTCATTTTTAAGAACTTTAAATAGACATATAAAAGGTGGTATTTTTGTAAAGACCTTTAAAAGACTTTTTAAATTGTAATATAATATACAGGGTGTTTAAAGAAAGGTTACCTCTTCATTTTTCTTAAGTGTTTGAGGTTGTTTGTTCTATAATGATGTTGTTAAAAATCGTTATTATCATATAATCTATTGAATATTTATATTATAATATTTCTTTTTAATAAATGGTTTTTGGAATAATCCTTTAATACCGCAGATGTTCTACTGACTTCAAAAATTATCTTTATTTAAAAGAATTCCCTAAAAATATATAATTAAATTAAAAAGGTTAAAAGCTTTTTAATAACTTATTGTTGTCTATAAAAAATATTTAAGATTAAAACATATTTTTAACAAGTCAAAAAATAATCCTATTTGATACAAACGCGAAGATTATCATTTATTAAACTCAAGAAATATTTATTGATGGTTGATTTTCTAAGATCCATTTTGACTTTCTTGTAATAAAAGTAAAATATAAACAATAAATCGATGTGACGTCAATAACCGATCGTAAATATTGTCGTAAATAATAAAAAACACAATACCAAAAAATAGCTTTTTTAAAACATTGCAAAAAGAAAATGATATTTCGGGTTGAACAATAAAAAAAAATTTGAAGTGCAAAAAAGAACACAAAAAAAACGTCCTCACCTCTATCATTTCTTATTTCTCTATTACTGCGTTTTATTTCTTCTGCTTTCCCTATTAAAAAATCTTCGGCCCATTATTTTAAAGAGCAGAAAAAAAGGTTTCCACTTTTCTATGGCCCTCTTTTCCTATTTTTACAATTAATTTGTCACTTGGCTACCGGCCGCCCTTTCTTCTATACTTTCCGCCCTTTTATTTCTCATTTTTCGCCGCTGCAGCGTTGCACCGTGGTGCCTTGCACCACTTGCACCACTTGGTAGGCACGGTCCTGAGCCAGATTATGTCTGTCAAAACCTTATAAAGCGATACACACGGGGCTGCAGCTAACCGCTTGTAGTCAAAAATTACCTTTTCAAGAGTATGTGGGTGTGTTATATCACTGTTTTTTATATAATTTTCAAGGTAACGCTGAAAAGTGTATTTTTAAACTTGTCGACCTTCCCAATTTGTATAAAAACAGATGGGCGCAAAAATCGCGTTTTATTTACTTTTAAGTGCTCCTAAAAAGTAAAAAATAGAATAGTTATCCAACTAACAAACCTACGTAAATTTTTTAATTTCACATTTGATCCATTAGCACCTAGATATGATGGTCACCGCAATTCACCTTTTTTTTAAAGACCCTTTCGAATAATTGCTCTCATTGCCGTATTTTTAAGAGTTTGTTTTTAACAAAAATTGTGGACAATATTTTTTATGCTTTATTCAAATTAACCTTAACTTTATTAAATAGATATTGACTATGTTATCAAAAAATTCATGAGTGTGAGAGGGTATGGTACCCTATATACCCCTCCTATATCACAATGCATAAGGTGTAGGTTGCTACACCTTATGCATTGTGATATAAGAAAGCGGTTTTTAAAAAATCGCTTTAAAGCAAAAGAGGAGCAATAGGGACTACCAAAATATGATTTAATGCATTAAATTTTTGCCTTTTCTACATGAGTTTATCACAACAATAGTTCAAAATGTCAATGTCAATGTTAGAAAAAAATATTATTTATTTATTTATTTATTGAAGTAATGAGATCATGAACAAAAGGCAAATGCATTAAATTCTATTCACGCAATTCATCGTCTTTCTAAATTTCAAGGCGTCTTAAGGCGCAATTCCATTAATTAAGGCAACAGTGTGACATATCGCAGGCCACATTAAATTTTATTAATTTATTCATAAATTTTAATAATATATTAAGTTATTAATGAAAAGTTTAATAATAATAAAATTTTAAAAAATATATATTATCTATTAGTTTTATTAATATTATATTAATATAATAATAAAATTTAATATAGCATCCGATATGTCGCCTAGTGATGCCTTAATTAAATTGCCCCTTTAGGGCTGTAGTGCTGTAGTAACTCTCTTCCGGACTTGGGTTCCTATACTTAAATGTTTTCTACTGAATTACCCCCTAGACGTTTAATTTAGTTCCATAGTTCTGAAACACCCTGCAGAAATTAATAATTAAATGTTTCCTTGTTTGTAATAGTACTTCATACCCTATATAAACAGAATGCCAAATAAATCAGAAAATACTTAAATTCTTTAAAAATCATGTCTATTCTTAGCTTTATAGTACCTATAATATTTCATGTTAGTACTAATTTTTATTGCAAAATTACTTCGGTAAATAATGTAAACTAGGATGTTTAAATTTATATTTTTATGATGTCATTTACTAACTATATAAAAGATATCTTTAGTTATTCAACTTGTGTGGTTTAAAAAATCCGGATATTAAATTTGCTATAGTACTATTTTTGCAACCAATATTTAAAAAATCTTTATATTATTTAACAGAATAAGTTGTTTAAATTATTCTTATTTAGAAAATAAATTTTGAACATGTATGTACGAACCACAATTATTACTGGCATTTATAAATAAGAGTAAATATTAGTAATTTATACAAGTACATAAAAAATTTTTACGAATGGAGACAGCACATGCATGCCTTGCAGGCTATATTTTTTCTACTACCGTATAAATTTAATAATTTTAATTTTTAAATTATCTTAATTTATTATTATTAGTTTGTGATCATTTCTAATAAATTTATCCGCAATGTAATAAATTTTAAATTAAAAATAAAAGGTTTAGTTGATGTCGTGTTTACTGTGATTCCAAATACTGCCGTAGACTACGAATCAGTGACGACAGCGGTAGAGTCATTCACAAGACCAGCAACACTACTACCTACTCCGGAAGGCCAAAGCGAAATAAAGGTATGATTCCGATCATCGCGGCAGACAGCAAACCGCCGACGCAAGCGCCAGAGACATTCACAATACCTGCAACGCTACTCGTTACCCCCAAGGCAAAAGCGAAATAAGTATAACTAGGGAATCCAATCCCGCAAACACAGGATCCCGCAAATGCGGGATCCCTCTAAGTTTCTGCGGGATCAACATTGCGGGATTTTCCGTACGGGAACTGCGAGATTCAATTTTAATTTACAACTGTGTAAAGTCTATTCCGCCGACAAGTGTCGAGGCTGAGCGTGCGTTTTCAGCTGCAGGATATATTTGCAACTAGCTATGATTCCCGGCTTCGCTCGGGAGTTGATATGAGACCCAAATAACCGTTGTTCTGAAGGAAGTTTAAATACTTGACAACAGATGGCGCCACTACACTTAATTTCCAAGTTGGAGGGTTGGAAGAGTCCTTATATCTTTTAAAATACGCCCTTTAGGGTAAAACTTTCTTGTTCGAGGGGGATAAAGGGCTATCACACTATATAAGTTCCTTTATCGTATCAGGACTCCTTTTCAAGTTTTATCGGCACGCACATTTTATCAACTTAGTTTTATTATATATAATGATAAACTATGATCAAACTTAAAAGATACGTTGGATATGTTATATTTTCTCCGAAAATACTTCCAAAATCAATGCGACTAGGTAAAGTTGACAATTACCTTTAAACTTCGTTTACCACAACTAAACTAACTAAACTAAGTTTAACTAAACCACTAACCACTGTATTTTGTATTTTTGTATATGAAAACTTTTTGTAACTACCATAGTTTGTTTATGACTTTCTCCTAGCATGTTTATTAGGTTTAATACAAAAAGTTATATGTATTGTTAACAATCCCGCATTCTTGCGGATCCGCGGGATCGATGATTTTTATCCCGCAACTTTGCGGGATTGAAGTTTTAGTGCGGGTTTGAATTTCCTAAGTATAATGTTCTGGTTCTTGCGCTTGCCTCGGAGGTTAGCAGCCTCCCGCTGTGCTCGGAATCACCTGAAGGTATGATTTGTACCTTCATTGCATAAATTTATAATAAAATACGTTTTATTAGGCATTAAAACAAAACTAATTTAAAATGTAAAAACAAAAAACGCCGAACTGCTAAAAAAAAGTTACTTTCTTAACACTTTGTAGAGTACCTACTAAAATGGAGTGTTTTATCTTGATGATAACAATCAAAACAGCGTTTTGTATCCGCTTGTAGAAAAATTTATGTTCTGTTACAATAAAATAATAAGTGGTGTTCTTTAAAAAATATATATCAAAATTTGCAATACTGTAGCCAGATAATAACCAAAATTATATGTCGCAACATCTAGAAATTTTAAAAAATGCCATAAAAATGTTTTTTTTTATTTAGTAAATTTCACATGCATGCTAAAATTTAGAATATATCATTATTGTTAATATTATGATGAGTTAAAGGTTAAATCAATGTTAGATTGATAAAGTTAAATTAATATGTCGCTTTTAAAGTGATGCAAACAAAAATGATTTTGCTGACGAAATTACATAATCTAAAAATTGAGATAGGTCGAGTTACATCAAGATAGCTGTTTGAAAGAGAATATTTTGCTCGTATCTCCTTTTTCAAGATATGGGCACTAAATGTAACGACCTTTAAAGCTAATATAAAAGTAAAAAACGAAAAATATCATAACGCAATAAAATGGTTTATTTCAAAATCAAAATGGGGTAAAAGTATTAACCAGAAGGCAATAGCACAAATGTGGAAACTGACTAATTTCCCCCAGTGTGAATATTATTGTACGAGGCGTCAGCCGAGTGCTACAATCCCACGAGTGTAAGAAAGTAATTTTTACACTAGTACTGTACATTATTTTTCCTACGACTAGAAATTATTCACCAACAACAAAATTTTAAGTTTCTTTGTCTTTACAGAAAAAATACGAAAACAATTGATAACTTTGCAACACTAGGGCGACATACAGGGTGGCCATTTGAAAACGAATCAGAGCTAATTTTGGGGACTCCCGGGTCCTGATTCTCGAGCATAAGAGAACAGACTCGATAATATCGCCACACCCGTTCATCGTCCACTACCCGGGCTGTTTCCCTTACAATCGCGTGATGGGAGTAATCGTTGGCGTTCAAGAATACCTATTTAAGCTCTTCGAGAGAACTCCGCCCAATTTTTCATGAGAACATTGTTCACCAGTTTCAAGAATAAGGACCCAGGGTCCTAATTTTCGAAGCATAAAAAACGGACTCGATCACATCGCCAAAATGATCGTTCACTTCCCGGACTGTTTTCCTTAACAGTCGCGTGATGGGAGCAGTCGTTTGCGTTCAAGAATACCTATTTAAGCTTTTCGAGAGAACTCCGCCCACTTTTTCATGAGAACATTGTTCCCCAGTTTCAAGAATAAGGACCCAGGGTCCTAATTCTCGAGCATAAGAGAATGGACTCGATCACATCGCCAAAATGATCGTTCACTTTCCGGGCTGTTTCCCTTACAATCGCGTGATGGGAGTAGTCGTTTGCGTTTAAGAATACCTATTTAAGCTTTTCGAGAGAACTCCGCCCAATTTTTCATGAGAACATTGTTCCCCAGTTTCAAGAATAAGGACCCAGGGTCCTAATTCTCAAGCATAAGAGAACGGACTCGATCACATCGCCAAAATTATCGTTCACTTCCCGGACTGTTTACCTTAACAATCGCGTGATGGGAGTAGTCGTTTGCGTTTAAGAATACCTATTTAAGCTTTTCGAGAAAACTCCGCCCACTTTTCTCATGAGAACGCTATTTCCCAGTTTCAAGAATAAGGACCCAGGTCATTTAAGAAAAAACGCTTGGACCCGTCAATTTTTAATTTTAGGGGAAACCTTTTTTTTCCATTTTCATCCCTTGAACTGCAGCCGTCTAGCATGAGTGTGGCGCCCAAAATTTTAATTGGATGAAGGAGTCAAGTAATACCTTATCTTGAAGGTCTCTTGGCCCTGATTACAACTGTCAAGTTTGAAGTATCTGCTATTATTTTCGTTGATATGACAGCTTGTCAAAATTTTTATTTATATTATATTCTGCCGTCCAACGGAAAAACACCGTATGTTATACAGGGCCGTATTAACTGTTTGAGGCGTCGCACAGTGGCCGATTATTGTTAAAACGTGGCATAAATTAAAAAGAAGATCAAAAATGTTGTTTCATCATTCCAAAAATTACAAACACACAAATTATAATCATTTTAAGTGGCAAAAGCTTTATTGATATCTTAATAAGTTTTATACAGGATGTTTCGAAACTTGGCATGAACGTCAACCTATATACAGGCTTCCATAGTATCCATACTATTGAGAATTTTGATTCCAAACAAAAACTATGTTATAGACTTCTATTTTAGCTACTTTTTAAAATTATTTTGAAGTATACAGGGTGAGCCAAAAAACATGGCACACTAAAAACAGGTTCTTTTAAATGGGACACCCTGTATATTTCTGCATTTTTCGAATCTACATAAAATTCTAAGCATTTTGGCTTGTCATATTCCTATACCTAAAGTTAATAGTTCGGGAGTTATTAACAATTGAAAATCGGAATTTTTGAACTTTGACGATTTACCAAGCAAAAACAGTTGAAGATAGAGCAAAACGACTTTCACTTTCCTATCTTAACTTTTCAAGAGCTATCTAACGGAAATAAAAAGTGAAGGCGAAGTGAAGGTGAAGTGAAGGGATGTGAAGGTAAATCGAAGGTTAAATTCACCTTCATTAACCTTCAAATCACCTTCACTTTTTAATATATTTAACCAACTAGTGACAATACAAAAATCGACCTTACTAACTGTCCAGAGTTATTAGTTTGTGGTTCATAAAATATTTAATGTATGTCTCGAAAATCAATAGTTTTTGAAATATTCCAACAAAATAAGTTTAAGTGTTTTTAACAAATCACCCTGTATCTCAGAAACAACTGAAATGTTTTATCGCGGTAAAAGCACTAGCAGCACTTGCCATTTCGGAAAAAGCAAAAGTGGCAAAAGGCACCTAAACTAGACAAGTATAGGGTATTCTATTAAAAAAATAATAATAATTTCTCACACTTTGTTAAGCTACCTTGTATAAATTTAAAAATACATTGCAACCTCTGTGGATAACAATCCTACAACTTCTTAAATTAAATGTTTTTTGTAGCTAGAAAAATAAAGAAGCTGGTGGAGTCTATAACCCTGCACTAATATTTTAAAGTTTATTAAAAAAGCGCAAAAGTCGCAAAACTTTTCTTGGTAACCAGAAAACTAAACAGTTAGAGAAGATAATGTGATACAAATTATAAGAGGGTCGTTAGCGGAACATAAAAAAATGCTTTTTAAAATGGCTACTTTGCTATAATTTTTATACACTTGATTAAATGTGTTAGTAAAATAGAAAACAAACTTTCAATAAATGAATAAAACACTATATACATACCTGACTAAACACTAATCCCACTAAACAGTAAAAAAAATTCTACAAGAAATTTTTAATACAAGGAATCTTTATAAGACAATGTTTATCATTGAATAACGTTTACTGCATAGAAAACTTGGCTTAATTTAAAGATGGCGTAGAGATTTAAAACAAGTAAAAATTCAGAATGGTCACAGCCAACTAATAGAATAGAATGTTAGGAAGTAGACTATTGACAATTTACTTAATTTTTTAAGATTTGATATTTTCCTTTTTGCCACAATTTTACAAAAATCGACCATAGTGCGTCGTAGGCTACAATTCCCGGAGCGCCTATTTTCCACCAAAAAATTATTTTTTGAAGAAAAAAAAGGTAATTTTTTTCTTTTCTCCTTTTTGCGCCTATTTAATTCCAAAGCACCTTATTCACAGACAAATTAGTCATTAAAAATCCCCACCCGACCTAAACTTTTTAAAAACTCCCCTGTCTAGCGCCTATTACTTTCCTGTCTGGCGCCTATTTTTCATATGGCACCCTAGGCTGTAGCCTAGTCAGCCTAATGGATATGCACATACGGTGTTTTTTCATTGGACGGCAGTATTTTATTGTCATCAAGATAAGAGTGGTTACGAAATTTCAGATGAATTGGTCGTCAGGAAGGGGGTCAAATTTTAATTACTAGATTTGATCCAAACAAATAAATAAATAATAACAAACAGGGCAAGTTAAGTAAAACCATTTAAAAACAACCATATTTTTGTGGTAAAAAAATACATATTCTTTCATTTAAAAACTTTTAAAACTTAGACCTCTGACACGATACTAAGCGTCAGCGGCCAGCGTTAAGCGGAAAATGTGAGAGCGCTGTCTTTGATCTTTATGGGAAAATAAAAAAGTTTTTTTAAATCAGCTGCTCAACGCTGACGCTGGTTATCGTGCCCGAGCGTTTATGATTTTATTTTCGAAAACTAAAAAATTTTAAAGGCAAAAAATCCTGTTTAGCTAAATATTTACGGCAATTTCACAAATTGTTTACAAAATAAGGGTGTTTGTCAAAGCAAACGTATTGTTTTATTTCCTATTTAACATAAGTTTTTCCAATAATTATAAGGTCATTGAATTCAAACAAACACAGACACCTTTTTGCATGTTTTGTGAATATATTACCAATACAATTTCTTTGTTTAAACAAGGATGGAGTTTCTGTTTATTTCAGACAATATTTAAACTTATTTATTACTTCAGCTTTTGACTAGTTTGTTACTAAGTTTATTGAGTACAATTTAGACCTTTGGATGCCAAACCAGATATTAAGATAAATTTTAGTAGGCGGCGAAACTAAGCACTAATTGAAATTATAAAGAAAGTGTCGTACTGTAAAAAAAGAAAACTTTTTTCTACAAATCTCAATATAGGCAAAATATGACTTAAGGTGTTAAAGTAATAACCAATTTAATTATTAAATATCTGTCAGTGCAATTCTATGATTTGACGGATTTTTAATAAAAATTTGGAAATAAGTGTTGTTGTTTAGTATTTATTTTTAATTAGGAAGTTAAAAAATGTCTAATTTTACGAAAAAGGATACTGTTTATAAAAAGTTCTGCATGGTCCCAAACCTAAGGTACAATCATCAGATATCAAATTATGTCAGTCATTTACGAGGTTTTGCTAAAAATGTAATTTTTGCTTAAGAGTATATAGTAAATTGTCGCATATACTTTTTTTAAAAGCTAAAATGATGCGATATTTTATTTGAAAATTAAAATAGGAAAAACTCCTTACTGCATGCAATTTCCTTGCAATGCAAAGTACCATCTCTCGGAACACTGTCCAACTTGGAGATGCAGATTTTTACACTAGCCGAAGATATTTCTTTCAAAGCCAAGTGAGATCACCTACCGCAGACCGCTCTCGAATTATTTTTGTCTAATGGGTACGGTTTAGACGATAAAAAGCGAAGATATTGCAGAAACGTAGTAGTTTATTGTCCATTACGCCATCTATTGGTATGTCAAAAAACTATTAAATATATATAATATTTTTTATTAACACGTCTTTAAAACTTTTAATAAAGTTTTAAACAAAATGTTTACAGCTCCTAACAGTCTACTTGAATATCTTGCCTTCTCGACTAGCCATCACCAATTAATCATACAACACACACTTATTAGGTAATGAATACATTTAATTATGACTTTTAAAAACTCTTTTTTTTAAAAAAGAAACTAAAAAGTTAGAAAACCACGTAGAAAACAAATGCACAAAGCGGTCACCTTCGGTCGAAATTAACGTAGTTAATTTTACCATCATTTTATTTTTATTCGCTCCAATATATATCACAAAAAAAGTTGTTTAGAGTTAAAGATTACTTTTAAATATGAAATTTTGTTTGTTTTCCAAAAAAAAAAATTCTGCGAAAAATCGTACATTTTGTACATTACTGCATTGTACATTCTTGTTGTTTTGATAACAATACATTTTAAAAGTTTCTATCCTATGACATTTATAATCATGAAATGAGGTGCACAGATGTCCAAACCTAAATTTTCACCATTATCGCAAAAAACAAAATCAAAAATACTTTTTTTTACAAAATTGCATATTTAGAAGTTATTTTTAATTTCAAACATCTTTTTTTATATAACAATTTAAGCAAAAATTACATTTTTGGCCAAACCTCGTAGATGACTGAGACAAATTTGATATTTGATGGTTGCTTTTTAGGTTTTGGATCATGCAGAACTTTTTTAGAAAGAATAACTTTTTTCTTAAAATTAATACACATGCAAGACTTCCATCTCTTGCCCATCGTCGGGCTGTGGGGGATTTATCGCTTTTTATAGGTACTTCCATGGCTTCTGCTCTGAAGAATTGTCCAGTATAGTTCCTCCACTCACGGTTCCCAACAGAGAAACTCGTGGTTCCGCGCGTATGCATCCCTATACGGTCCAACTGGACAGGCCCCGAACTTTCCACTTTGTTCGTTCTTTTATCCCTAGAGTTTCTAGATTGTGGAACCTGCTGCCCGCGGAGGTCTTTCCTTCCCCCCAAATCTTTAAGTATTTAAGTCCCGTGTCAACAAACTCCCTCTTACCTCGCTTAAGACACCCACGGTACGTTAGTATTTAGGCTTTTAGCCTTCGTGGTTTGTCCAAAGATAATAAAAAAACTGTATAAGTTTTGTATAATAAAATATTCTAAGATTTAAATATCTACTTTTATTTACGTGTTTGTTAATCCAGGAAAAAAGTACTTACCTTTTAGAGTAAATAAAAAAACTTACACCCACAGGATTCATGATCAGCCATGCCAGTAATGATGACCCCAAGTTTTAAATTACAATGAGCCATTCCATTAGGTCAAAATTATTATCTAACAGAAAATCGAAAAACCAAAACTCAAGTATTTTTAAGTGTTTGTAGAAAATATTTTAGAAGTACTTTTTAAAAGTGTGACAAACGCTATTAAAAAAATAATATAATTAACATAACTTTAAAATTTCTAAAAACAATGTTCTTTAGATTAGCTATCTTGAAAAATATCGAAAACAGCTGTTACTAAGCTTTATTACAAAAGTAAGAATGTTTTATTGTTAAAACGGTATTATATAGTGTTGATCTTAAGTTTAATGTATAGAAGGAACAGTTTAAAAATGTAAATTCGGTGCTCTTTGATAAGAAAAAAATCACAAAAAGGTTTAAAGCAAATAAATCGGCATGCTTGTCTTCGCGGCCGCCTTTGCTATATTTTTTTTATGATATGCCGGTTGATGCAGCTGGTCATCGCACTATGGTATAGAAATTAATTTTTTTGGTCAAAATTCTGAAACTTACCAATCTAACTTAAAATGAGGTGCTTTTTACTGGAAAAATATTATAAATTATTACAAATGCTTTTTGGAAACCTAAAACTTATTATATGTTATTATAAATTTACACCCCCTTAACATTATTATTTTTAATTGTACAAAATAAACTAAAATGTCAGCTTGTTTGGTTAATTCGGTAGTATTTTAATCAGTAATCCGATGATTATTATCTCATATGATATACAGGGTACAACAATAGGTATGATCTTTTTAAATGGAATACCCTGAATATTATATCACCACCAAAAAAATCTTTTAAAATGCTTTAAAAAAATACTTCATTTGATGTGTCTATCTCAATTAGAAGCGTAATAGAGATACATCTTCCCAACTTTTTTAAATTTTTTAACGTATAAAATAAATAAAAACACTGTTTTGTTGGGTAGATTCTGTAGAATCCATATCTTTCATCAGAATGCTTTTATCTTTTAGGATATAGTGTAGGACAAAACATATTAAATTTTAAAATGGAAAACCTTGTAAATTATAAAAAAATCTTGTATCTGTCCTTACACTCATAAGTAGCAAAAAGTAGGAAGACTTCATGAGACTGCATCGGAAACACAACAATAACTCTTATTATTTAAACTCTTTTACTTTTTTAGTAAACAAGGCTATTAATAAACTAAGTAGATTAAATGTTGTATATTTAAGTTTACTTAAAATACATTTTCAAGTTTCCTATTACCCCAATAGAAGTCGTCATATCCTTTTATAATTTTGCATACATGTAGTTTGGAGTATCTACTTTGAAATGTGTGGCATTTAGTGGCATGAGCTACTAAAATTTCAAAGTTGCTTTTTGGCCAAAATAATGGATTTCTATCCCATAGTGTATCGGCGAGTCGTTGTAAAGGATAGCGGCGCCTTTGTATAGAATAGTCCGATTGCAGGCGGCCTTTTTTATGTTTTTTGTATTATTTTCAAAGGGTACCGAATTTGCGCTTTTGAAATGTTCTTACTATACGTCATAGGCTTAAATAATTATTTGATGTGAGCAAAACTCAAAAAGCTATGTCTGGTGTCATCCACACAAAGTTCTGTTAACATTAGAGTGAAGTTTATTTGACAATTATTTTGTTTTAAGTAACGGAGTAAAATATCGTGTTTTTAAATAAACCTCCCTGCATATTGTATCACCATTCAAGAAATATATCAAAGAGCTTTAAAAAAGTCCACACGTAATATTTCAATATTTTAGTATTTTCGGAAATATGGCTATTTCCTTAGAAATTCGACAGTAAATTGGCATTTTTTAAATAAAACACCCTGTATGTTGTTGATATTAGGTATTTAAAAGAGTGTTAAGAAAATATAGTATTTAATAGACCTATCTCCTATAAATTTGAAAATATATATATTTTGTTTAATCTTTGGACAATTCACGAAGGCTGAAAGCCTAAATACTAACGTACCGTGGGTGTCTTAAGCAAGGTAAGAGGGAGTTTGTTAACACGGGACATAAATACTTGATAGAGTAAGGAAAGACCTCCGCTGGCAGTAGGTTCCACAGTCTAGAAACTCTAGGGATAAAAGAACGAACGAAATGGGAAGTTCGGGGCCTGTCCAATTGGAACGTATAGGGATGCATACGTGCGGCACCACGAGTTTCTCTATTGGGAGCTGTAAGAGGAGGGACTATACTGGATAATTCGTCGGAGCAGAAGCCGTAAAAGTATCTATAGAAGAGCGATAGATCTCCCACAGCTCGACGATGGGCAAGAGAAGGAAGTCTTTGAGTAAGTAAAGGATCATTAATAAGACGAACAGCTCTTCTTTGAATGGCATCCAGAATGCTGAAGGTTGTAGGGGATGCCATTCCCCAGACATGAGAACAATATTCCAGAGAGGGCCGAATTTGGGACACATACAAAGTGTATAAATTGGAAGGAGAAAAATACTTTTGGCTCAGAAAAGAAATCCAAGCCTTTTTGAAGCCGCGGTGGCTATAGGTACAATGTGTTTATGCCAGTTAAGCTTATTCTCAAATGTGACGCCCACAAGGTTAAATGTGTCCCCGCCCTGCAAAACCTGGCCACTCATAAGCAAAGGGTGAGTGTTTGATGACTTTTTTCGCGACAAGAAACATGATTGTGTTTTGGATGCATTAAATTAAACGAGATTTTTGGCGCCCCAATCCAATATCAAATTGAGATCCTGTGAAAGAGATATCTGCATCGCCCTGCGTTTGCTTTCCAAGTCGGGTTGAGAGATTGGTTTGGGAACCTGAAGAGTAGAGCGAAGGGTACTATCGTCAGCATAACTATGAATGGGATTGGTTGTGGCCATTCAAATTAAAAAATAGATGCGTGCCGTTATTTCCCAAATCAATTTTTTTAGCAATCGCCCCCTGAACTTTTAATTTTATAGCCTAAAAAAATATATGCAATGTAAAAATGTTAAAATGAATTTTAATTTATAAAGTGAGTTGAAAATGATCTTAGTTTCGCAATTTAAACAGTTATTATATATTTTAACTAAAAACAAAGTTACTAATGAAGAACACTTAATTTTGATGACCCTGTATATTGATGTGGTATTTATATTGCGCACATTACTCTGGATGATCGTTTACGGCTTCCCCACTTGATCGATGCACACGCTCCACAATTATAATTAGAATAATTACAAAAATTCCAAATGTTTGTGAAATGAAAACCCTTTTTAATTATATATAAAAATAAACTACTTTTGACAAGACACCTATTTGTATTAAAATAATAGAGAAATATTGCACAGTAAAAAACAGCCAGGCACTAATAATACCGGCCTTATTTTGACATCTGAGCTTGCGCAGATGCATGGTGGGATAAGGACTTCTTTAATAAGGATAGTGCCTGACTTTATTTATGTCGGTTTTAGGTCGTGCCTTATTTTGGTCTTATTTTAACTTCTCGAGCTGTTCGAGTAAACCAAACGGCTGCCGAGTACAAAATCGAAAAGTTTTTAGAAGTAAAAATACTTAAAACCTTGCTTTTTTAAATGTATTCCTTTAATTGTGTATAACAAAACCCTACAACACAAAACAATAAAGAAAAACAACTGAAATTCTTTCCATTTTTTTTTGGTTAATGATACTGTCAACAAGATTTGCAATACCTCTAGATCAGTGTTTCCCAAACTTATCTAAAGCGCGACCCCTTTTTGTTAAAAAATTGTTCACGACCCTCTACTCATCACCCAAACCAAAATAGCTACAAAAATAGCGTGCCTAATTTACAACTGATGGTTTCTCAAATTTCATTTTAGTTTACTGTTTAAGTTTAAACTAAATACATTTAAAAAATTCAACAATTATTTTAATAATTGCGATCTGTCCCACTAGTAAACTAGTAGTACCCACTAGTAAACTAGTAGTACTTCTGCCAGACTAGCATTTACAATAAAAATAAATAATAAAAAGTCGACTGCACATTGTACACCGCGACATCTTTGTTTGTGTCTAGATAGCAATACTTTTCCATGATATTCGCGAAGGCTCTACTCCTTACTTCGCGAATTTTGGACCAAAAGATGCAGGAATACCCTCAGTTGACGAATGAAGCTGTAAAATTTTTGGTTCCATTTGTAACATCATATTTATGTGAGTTATGTTTCTCGTCTATGACTGCCATTAAAACAAAAGTGAGAAATCGTCTCGTACTTGAAAACGATATAATTGTGTGTGTCTCAAATACACAGCCTAGATTTAAAAGACTAGTTTCAAAAAAACAGGCGCATGGGTCTCATTAACATTGTAATATTTGACTTTATTTAATGGACTTTTAAGGACTTTTAATATTTAGTTGTTTATGTTTCGTTTGATAAATAATTGTTAATTTTTATTTACGGCTATATTAAAATAAAAATACATGATTTAACAAACTTTTATTTTTAAGGACTTTTTAAGGTCTTTTAATATTTAGTTTTTTATGTTTCGTTTGATAAATAATTGTTAATTTTTATTTACGGCTATATTAAAATAAAAATTTATGATTTACCAAAGTAGTGTTTTTGTCTTATTTTGGAATTTTCCGGCGACCCCCTAGGATCTCATTGCGACCCCCAGGGGGTCGCGACCCACACTTTGGGAAACACTGCTCTAGATTATGGGTACAAGCACTATTTAAATAAGGCTGGTATTAATAATACCCGAGTTTAAGAGGGCAACTTGCAATAATTCTCTAATGATTATCTTTTAAACACCACGAAATTTTTCCACTATTAATAAACTTATCATTCGCAACATCAAAAAAATAATAATTTAGACTTTCTATTCATTTTTAAATTTCGATGTTTTATTGACGTTAGCATATATGACTGTTTAAAAAATATTCCAGATATTTGTCATTATTAGGTGTCTATTTAAGCTTTGTTTGAAATTTGATGTTTTTTCAATTAAAAGGATTATTATTAAATCCTACGAATTAAGGGATTGCATATCTTACATAACTTAGTTTTCATTCTCTAAATTTTATATAAAATACCTAAAATTTAAAAATTATAAAATAATTGTTGATGATGTTGGAGGTACTTGTATTGTTGCATGGAATAAACTTGCTTTTAGGTTACTTATACACGTCGTAATAAGCGTAACTAGTCATCAAACCTGGGAGGGGCCTAGGGAGGGCCTAGGAAAGGCCTAGGGAGGGCCTAGGAAGGGGCCTAGGGAGGCTCGAGAAAAACTTTGGAATGATGGGAACTGTATGTTTTTCTTTACGTTCCAGAAAATTTTAAAGATCAAAAAAACCGTCCTTATTCTAAAAAAGTAACTATTGAAAGCCTGAAGTGTATTCGTCCAAACTTTTTTTTATCCTAGAAAATAAAAAGGGCCTGACCTCAAACAATTGTTCATACAGTATTATATACAGGGTGATTCAAAAATCGATCACGAAACTTAAGGGGGTAATTCTACTTGACAAAATAAGGGTAGAGCTTCATATATTTTTTGTTCAAAATGTCATTCGTTTTCGAGTTACAAGTCGTCAAAGTTCAATTTTTATTTTGGTTTTTTCGCCATATTGCATTTATTTTTTAACCAATCCAGTTGATATTTGGCACACAAATCGAGCTTTGCAGATTCTAAAATTTTAAGATAAAAGTACTTTTTTAAATACCGCCAGAGGGCACTTTACCTAAAACTTAAAATTTATTTACATCATAACGTTTTTATTTTGACAGATATCTGCAAAGCTGGAGGCCGCCATTTTATAGACAATCAAAAACTTAAAAAATAAGGTACTCTTTATTAAAGTCGATAAACCTCACCGTTTGGGCACCAATAGACATCAAAGTTGTCATCAATTTCAATTAAATTACCTACATACATACAGGGAGTCCAGTAACTCAACCGACAAACTTAACCAAACGATTCTACAACACACAAAAAAAAAACTTCATATAAAATGTCCTAAACGTCTTAGATTTTGAACTACAGGGTGTTAAAAATTAAAAAAAAAGTTTTTTTTATTTTTAATAGTCAAATAGTCAATTAATGTATTTTATCATATTAAAATCATAATAAAAAATAATTGCATGCCAAAAAAAGGGTAAAGCCATACATGTTGAGTTTTTTAAATGAAACAACTTTTTTATTATAACATTTTTGGCTTCTAAGGTCAATTCTGAGTGTTTTTAATAAGGGTATTATAAGTCTATCTTTCACTTTTTCTTATATTCGCCGGTGCGCATTTAAACATTCCACTATAGGATTCGGCACTCGTCTTACTCCTGGAGTGCGTTCATAAATAAAATGTAAAGTAATCCTGGTACTCTGTAATGGAATCAAAATGACATTTAAAATGTATTACATTGTAAAAGCAATTTTTAAACGCTACGCAGGAAATGAAATGTAAATGTCCCTTTTAACCTGGCATGTAACGGAAAATAATTCAAGATGTTAATTTTTTTATTTATAAACTAATATAAATTACAATTTTAATATACTATAAATAAATTTATAAACAAATCATTACTTAATAATGCAATACATTTTAAAAAAAACCTGATGTAGTTTGTGTTGGTATAAAGATATTCTTATTTTGAATTTGAAAAAGTTTGTAGGTATTTTGTGGTTTGGAGAAAAATTAGAAGCTAAATAAAAAGAGCCTTAAATTGAACAAAGTTGTTCTGACAACCATAGTAGCATCAGCAAAATATTTTTGTTTCCTTTTAAAAACTTTTAAATCTAAAAATTATTAAAATTTCGTTTTGTTTCCTATTCTTTTAAGAGACAAATATGAAATGCGCAAAATCGGTAAATTGTTACCGCGCTTGTGAGCACGGTAAGGAATGTAATACAGAGTTACATTCCCCGACTATTTTTGAACGCTGTAAGACAGAAAGCAGTGTAATAAATAATACATTAAGGAACGACCTCTGTAACAGAAATGTAGAAATGTGTACTTTGTAATGATTTATGAACGTAACCCTGATTGGTCAAATTTAAAATATAATAATGGCGTCCTATTTATTGATATGTGTGGTGCCGAAAACCACATCACATCATGTAGGTATAGTAAAAAAAGTGACCAAAAGAATGTGTCATTTTACTTTACGCCTCTAAAAAATAATAAGTATAAAAAATAATAATGTTTGGATAGATTTACGCCCTATACGCATACATTATATCGATTATTTAATTATTTATAAAATAAAAAAATAGTGTATAGGTACTTACCTATACGTAAACCGAACACTAGTTTTCAACACCGATTTAACATGCCACGAAGTGAAGTCTTTTCTACGTAAATACGAAGCCACCGAGTTACCTCCTCTTCTTTTTTGACCTTAGCCCGATAAAGAAAATTATCAACTTTAATTAACTCCTCCATTCTAAAGTCGGTAATACAATAATTAATAATAAATTTTAATTAAGAGCTGAATATAAGCTTTAAATATTACTATATTTGTTTACATAGAAAAGCTAAATTAGGAATGAAAAGAATAAATAAATAATATTTTTAAAAAACTAAAAAACACGCTTTTATATGCAACCGAACTAAAAATTAGAAAATAATTTTTCATTACAAAGAGTTTGTCACTTCAGAGTAAAAAGCGTGGGGTGCATTTTACTATTTTTTCATAACTTTTCCCTTATAGATATTTGCAAATAGAATAATTATAACATTTAATATATTAAGCACCCCACGCTTTTATTCTGAAGTGACAAACTCTTTGTAATGAAAAATTATTTTCTAATTTTTAGTTGGTTGCATATAAAAGCGTGTTTTTTAGTTTTTTTAAACTATTATTTATTTTTCATTTTTAGTTCGACATATCAATTAGTTTTTAAAAATAAATGCTCCATTTTATTTACTAAAAATTCCTTCGCCATTTTGTCAAGAGACACAGAGGATCTGTAAAGGAATTTATTTATCCTGGCGGTCCTAATCAGGATAACGGGATATTGTTTTTAAATTATTGCATTGTCATCGGTCCTTGATACGTGTGCAAAGTTTCAAAGAAATTGAATTGCTGGAAGTTGGTAAAAATTAGGCTCAAAGATTCCGTTACATAGATAGATAGATAGATAGATAGATAGTTACAACCCAAGCTAATAAAAGCGTGTGAAAAACAAAATGCATCATACGCAGTATTCCAAAAATCAACTCTAAATTTCAGCACCGCTCGCACATTGTACTACGGCTTTCGGCACCGCGCATTTCGATAAATGTGGCGCCATAATGAACTTGACCAATCAGGAGTAAGACGGGTTCCGAATCCTATAGTGGAATGTTTAAATGCCGCCGGTACACGTCGTACCACATTAGAACTTTTAAATTTATGTCAATCACCTCCTAAAACGTTTCGCATTTGTTTAGAAGCACCCTGTATACGAAATCGTTAAACAAAATGTATTATGACAGATATAATAAATCAATTTTTGAACTCAAAAAAATATTATTTGTGTTAATAGACGAATTCAACATCGCTAGCTACATACATAATAAAAATATCCTTCTGAAAACCCAGTTCATATAAATTACATTTAAAACTGCCAGGTAAAACCAAGAGCAGGTAAATATAGGTGGGAACGCAGAAAAAATAAACATTCAAATGATTTCTCAATAAGTTTCAATATTTATATTTTATACCGGAAACCACACAATTTATGTTTATACGTAGTTTTCTTTTAATATTACAAATCACTTACGGAAAATTTGTTTTTCATGTAGTATCGTTCCAAACTGAAAAAAATGACGCTTATTATAGAACAATATACAAAGTGGTTGACCCAGTATGACATCCAAGTTAGGTAAAGATGGGTCCACATTTAATTCATTCTGAAAGCAATATCGCCAAGTACACAAAAATTATAAAGTAAACAAACCTTTTCGAGTGCATATAGCCTCGGACAGAGCCTGATTACATATTTTTAGATAAATAATAAAAAAACTTTACTAAAACACGTATCACGTACTTAAAAAACATTCTCTTGTTTCGCCTCTGTCCTACTAAAAACCGGTGGCACGTGGCTTGGTACTAGAAATTCGTCGGGTTGAATATTTTTTGCTGCAATAAATCATTGTTTACAAAAGGGTTTCTTTACTTTATCATTTTTGGTGTATTTGGCGGCATCTCTTTCAGAATGCGCATTAAATGTGGACCCATCTTTACTGGCAACTGGATATACAGTGCACTGAACGTCTACAGGTTTACTATTAAAAAATCCAAATGTAAATATGGTTATATGTACAAAAGTATTTAACCGTTTTAAAAAGTTTATAAATATTTTTATTTAAAACAGTTTAAAATAGACAGATCACCTAATGTTCCACAGATAAATAAGAAAAACATGTTTTTTTCTAATATCATGGAACTTGTCCAGTTGTATATGTAAACAAGTGGACAGTTTTTATTTTAAACATACGTTTATCTTTGTCAAGTCTTTAATAAAATTTTATAAGCTAACAAACTAGGTCTGTCATTATTCTTACCTAAAAAAGTACTTTTGACAACATTTAAGTACCTCCACCCCTCAAATAATGCTTTGTTCGTTCCGTTTTAAAAAGTTGTTTGACCAATGCGCTGTCAAATCAGATTTGGCTCCCAAAAACCAGGACCTAGTTGCACCACTGATAAAGCCCCTATATTTTGACAGCTTGTAATCGATCCAGTGACGGCTAGATTTTTTCTAAATTTTGGTTGTTTTTTGAAAGATATATTTATTTGTTGAAAGATAGGTTTCCAAATATTGGTTCAACTTCTCCCACAACCAATTTTATAAACTACATTTCTCCGGTACTAGTGTGGAAACTTATCTTATTTAATAACATGGTCAAATAGGTACCAGGTGACGTAAAAAATGGCCTTCTAATATGGCGCTTGTATTATAACAGCCTTAATACAGGGTGATTCAAAAATCGATCACGAAACTTAAGGGATTTCTACTTGACGAAATAAGGGTAGAGCTTCATTTAATTTTTTTTCAAAATGTCATTCGTTTTCGAGTTACGAGCCGTTCAAAGTTCAATTTTTATTTTGGTTTTTTCGCCATATTGTATTTATTTTCTAACCAATTCAGTTGATATATGACACACTAATCGAGCTTGCAGATTCTAAAATTTTAAGACAAAATAACTTTTTTTAAATACCGCCAGACGGCACTTTACCTAAAACTTAAAATTTATTTACATCATAATTTTTTATTTTGACAGATATCGCAAAGCTGGGGCGCCATTTTATAGATAATCAAAAACTTAAAAAACAAGGTACTTTTTATTAAAGTCGATAAACCTCACCGTTTAGGTACCAATAGACATCAAAGTTTTCATCAATTTCAATCAAATTACCTACATACATACAGGGTGTCCAGTAACTCAACCGACAAACTTATCCAAACGAATATACAACAAAAAATAAAAAAAAGTTCATATAAACATTTGTCAGTTTTTGAACTACGGGGTGTTAAAAATTATTTTTTTTTAAATATTTAACACACCCTGTATGTATATTGGCAATTTGATTGAAATTGATGAAAATTTTGATGTCTATTGGTGCCTAAACGGTGAGGTTTATCAACTTTAATAAATTATACCTTATTTTTTAGGTTTTTGATTGTCTATAAATGGCACTGAACCGATCATAAAAATTAATTTACAATCAGAAAGCTACACTATTTGGGAGTATTATAGGCTATATTTTATTATGATTAAAGTTCAGAAAAAAAATTAGCGTCCAAGGAAGTTACTTTTAGATATTCATAGATAAAGAAAGACAATCAAATTTTGCCATGAGTCACATACTTGAGTCTGGAAAGTATTATAATCCGGATTTAACCAGATAAAAAAACTAAAAAATCCTTTTCAGATTGTTAGAAGGATCTTAAAAACAAAACCAAGAAATCAAACACCACCTATAAAAACTCCGTACCATAACAAATTTGTTCTTTTCTAAATTAATATTTAAAATCCCAAAGAAAAAAACATGTTTTTAATCGTATTTATGTTTAAAAAACACCGCAACGGTTTTACCAATCTAACTTTGCATTACATCATTCATAAAATTCGTGTTTTATCATTTTCGAACGAAATGGGTTTCCCTTCCACCGATCGTCATTTGTCGGTCAACCGCGTTTGTTTTTAACACCAACGGTTTCTTGATAATTTTTAATCTGTATTTAATTTGTTTGAAGCGGCGATGCCACATGTATTTTATTTATCTTTCATAAAGTATTCGCGATTCACATATTATATAAAAACCAAAGTCGGTCTTTATAGGGTCGCGACATTCGGCCATATTGCTTTGACGTGTTATGACGTCACATCTCCCATTTTTCGGCCATGTTGTTCAGTGCCGGAGATACACAGTTTATTGTATTAGTAGAACAACCGTTTACACAACAGTTTTTAATTATTATTAAGTTATAAATTCTTTTACTTAAAATAAAAAAATATTTGGAATTACATCTTTCAACAAATATCACTTCCAAAATAATGCAAAATGAAATGCGCAAATTTTAGACGCCACTGGATTGATCATCAGCTTTGATTTTACCCAGTTTTGCCAATTTTTCTCCGTGGAGTGCCTTCCCTTGCGTCCCCGACGTCGAACCGCCTAAAAGTAAAGGATATGTCGCAACCTTATAAATATAAACTAACCTCGTATAAAAACAATGGTGTAGCACGGTCAATCAGGTGAAAAAATGGCGCAAATATTAATAGAAATTACTTAATTTCTGGTTTGTGTCCAAGCAGTTGTAAAAACAAAGCATTACATTTCAAAAAATATATAAGGCACCATTGCCTAACAATCTAAATAATACAAGGGATGGATTACAGTCAGCGTTCCAAGTAATTTTTTATAAAGCCACAAAACGTAAGTTCTTGGTCATTTAAACTTGAACTGCAGACACAGCAAATACGATTTTGTAGGTAAAGTATGGTCCATATTTAATTCATTCTGAAAGCGATGCTGCCAAGTATTCAAAAAATGATAAAGTAAACAAATCTTTTCGAATGCACATAACCTAGGACAGAGCCTGATTACATATTTTTAGATAAATAATAAAAAATACATTGCTAAAACACGTATCACCTACTTACAAAACATTCTCTTATTTCGTCTCTGTCCTACTATAAAACCGGTTTCACGTGGCGCGGTAGTAGAAACTCGTCGGGTTAAAAATTTTTTGCTGCAATAAATCATTGTTCACAAAAGGGTTTATTTGCTCTAAGTAAAGTAAAATAGGGTGTTAATTAAATTTCCTTCCCTCTCTTGCCCATCGTCGGGCTGTGAGGGATTTATGCTTTTTATAGGTACTTCCATGGCTTCTGCTCTCAAGAATTGTCCATTATAGTTCCTTCACTCACGGTTCCCAACAGAGAAACTCGTGGTTCCGCGCTTATTCATCCCTATACGGTCCAACTGGACAGGCCCCGAACTTCTCACTTTGTTCGTTCTTTTATCCCTAGAGTTTCTAGATTGTGGAACCTGCTGCTCGCGGAGGTCTTTCCTTCCCCCAAATCTTCACGTATTTAAGTTCAGTGTCAACAAACTCCCTCTTACCTCGCTTAAGACACCCACGGTACGTTAGTATTTAGGCTTTTAGCCTTCGTAATTTGTCCAAAGATAAAAAAAAATTAACAGACGATTCTTTAAATAATTTTAAGACAAAAAGTCTATACAAACATGGGTAAAGAAATTCATCGTTTTCAAGATACAGTGTATCATGTCAAACTTAAAAAAATATATCGATTTTTGGTAAATACCCAAAACATTTTTATCCAATTAGGTTATACTTAAATGATATTATTTATGGTATTAAGGGGCTAATTTAAACCGAACTTAATTAAGTTTGTTAGGTTAAGTGGGACGGAGGTAAACGGGGCGCGAAAATATCTCTTTTACCTGCACGCCTGTAAGGTTACGTTTATATCATAGGTAAATGGGGCGCCAGCCCTTCCCGAGAGAAGGTGTGGGTCAGGGCAGGTAAGAATTCCTATAATTGACACTAATAATTTGTATACCACTTAATCAGTTCAGTTCTCATTGTAATAGTGAATAGATGTGCGAAAAGATTTCCGCTCAAGATTTTAATAGTGAGAAAAAGTCCAAAAATAGACCAACATTGTATTTCGATGCCTTTACTTTAAAGAAAACATTTGCGCCCCGTTTTCCTTTACGATTTTATTGACCCCAAGATCCCTGCGCCCCATTTACCTGTTCAATAAAACTTTAGTGAAGGCCTTGCGCCCCGTTTACCACCGCCGGTTAAGTGGCGTCTCGAGCGGCACCTAAACAAATATTTATGTACAGGGTTGTCATTTATACTTTGTCACCTACTTTCAGCTATAAGCAAGAAGGATAGAAAAAAAAAACGTCCCATATAAAACATTCATACTTTTTCATCTTTTAAGCATAAAAAAAAAGAAACAAATAAACATCAAGAATTTAAGAAAAATGAAAATTTTTTTTTTAAATATGACACCCTGTATGTTATATTACCATTAAAAGGTCTTTTAAAAAGCTTTACGAAAATATCACACTTGACATATCTATCTTTAATAGTTTCAAAAATATGGCAATTTAAATCTGGGTATAATTTCCATGACATCTACATCTACAGCCTCACCTTAATGCCGTAGATAGTTATAATAGAAATTAGGTATCTACTATTTTTCAAATTTAAGATCTCATATTTCGAAAACTATTAAAGATAAATATATCAAATGTGGTATATTTGTAAAGCTTTTTAAAAGAACTTTAATGGTGACATAATATACAGGATGTTCTATTTAAAAAAGGTTAAAGCTTTATTTTTCTCAAGTTTTTGATTTTTACTTGTTTATTTTTTTATGTTTAAAAGATAATAGATGAAAAAGTATAAAACTTTTATAAGGATGTTTTTTTCTATTCTTCTTGCTAACAGTTAAAAGTGGGCGGCAAAACATAAATAAAACCCTTTACACCACTGACTTTGGTGCAATTTTTATATCTTTTATCTGTATTAAATTTTTCTTATAAATAATATAAATAATTTATGTTTAACTGTTACATAAAGTATAAAAAAGAAAACTGGTAAAAACTGTATTAGGTTTTGCACTTTACCCTCACTGGAACCCATTAAAAAAATTCGCAGAGGTACCTAAAATAAATAATTTATTAATCTTTATAATAAAAAGTACTGCCTCTTTCGAAAAATACATTTTTAGAACCATTAAAAATGTTAAATTTTCCGAAATCTAACTACAACTAAGATAAAATTGTCCGAAATTAGGTGTCTAAGATACTCGAGACCAGGAAAAAGTTACTTTATTTTTTACAGCATATTTCTTTATTTAAAAACTCTCAGAAAAAAATATCACACATCTCTTACATATAACGTTTTTTAAGTTGAAGTACATATTTTGCACAATTTTTAATTCGCCGAATTTACAGTTTTCGAAAAATAAAAAGATAATTTCTCCCATACATCTATTGTGTCGGCAACCACACTCCCAGACCCAACCTCTAACGACAGTCGTTGCGCGCCCCCGCACCCCTCCCACCCTCTCTCATTTACTCTACTCCGAACCGCTTACTATACAGCTACGTCACAACTCCGCTATATATATAACAAACCGCGCGCGGTGCCAATCCAATATTCTGTTACTGACAGACGTTCTGTTCAGAGTATGGCTAAAAGTTGTCGCTTAGCGATCTTCCTAGCTATTTTTCGGAAAAACTTTGATGGTTTTTAGTCTCATCTGAGCTAAAGTCCTCAAATTAATCGATTCTAGTCATTTTTCTAAGTGCGCGATTCCGTGTACTGACGTTACCAAAGACTTAAAGTAGTTTTTAAAAGTTTTCTTGAAGTTACTCTTACTTTTTCGCAGTTGCTGTTTACTTTTTTCGCAGTTACTTGTACTTTTTCGACTGACCACGCAGCTGTTATTGTGATCTTTTGAAGAAAACTTACTCCTAGTGCCTAAAATTAATTACTAAAGTGATCTGTGATACTAGAACTTAGTGATATAGGATTAAAATAGTACAATAGTACAACAAACAGTGCTTTTGTAAACGCACACAGAATCTCCTGTTTTTTTCGTGTGAAAGTACAAAAAGGCTTCAAAATTGCTATCTTTGGATTTTCAAAGAACTCCACCGAAACTAAAATGGTGGGTTCAAACGGTACCATGATTGCCATTCGACTTGTCCGTAGGTTAGTACCAGAGTACTTGTATAATATTTTTTAAATATACTCAAAATTTTACAACAAAATATGCCCTACTTAATAAATTAAAAATTAACCTCCTTTATAGTCACAAATTAAATTAAAAATTAACCTCCTTAATAGTCACAAATTAAAAGGAAAAGAAAAGCTAAAGCAATAATTAGAAGATAATAATAGTTATCCAATCCAGTGGTTGACACCGATTTTTGTAATCCACATAACACAATAAATTGTTCATTAAAGTGTCACTTTCTCATATTTGAAACATCTCTTTCTGATGGAAGCCTATTTTTTAATAAAGATATATTGTAATGTTATAAAACTCTTATTGGAAAAACCATGTACAGTGCTCTTCAGATTTATAATAGAGCTTTTCTTGTTACAGCAAACTTCGCAAACGTGAAGAGCACTCGAACTCAGTCCATCCAGTTCCAGACCCTGCTACCACCGTAGTACTTCAGACCGCGCCTGTTTCTACAACCGTAACTACGAACGGAGCCACCCCCGTAGCAACGAATCAGCCTCAGCGAACGGAAAACAGCGATCCATTGGCGTACCGAGGGCAGTTTTTGTGGCAGTTTCCCCCAACCGGCGGAGAGATTCTTGTACAATAATGAACAGGTAGGTTTCTTGGTTTTTCGTAGAGTTTTAACTAAATTACGCTGTTTGAATTTTTCTTTTTGCTAAAAATCTTGATCAGACAACATTAAACATTTTAATTTGTCAGAAATTTAACTTTAAGTGAGATAAAATTGTCCGGAATTCCTCTCTGTATATTTTGGAGACAGTACATGTCTGTATATTAGGTTTGAGGCTGTTTCTCCTCCCCAAAAGCCTGAATATTTTGGGCCTTTGTGTATGTCCATTTTCTGCAAGGGTTTTCGAAGATGACAGTAGCTTCTTACAAAGTTCCACTGCTTGTCTGAGCTGAGTGCATCCAGGAGGATAACCTGAGCTATCAGTTTATTTAAAGCTCCTATTTGTTCCGATATGGATACAATTTTGGACACCTGTCAAAATTTGTTGGTTTTCGCAAGTTTCAGATAATTATATTTAAGTGAAGCAGTTGTAAAATATTTTCTGAATTTATTGCATCAAGATCTTTAAAGATTTAAGATTTTACTGTTCTAAGAACAGCATCGTAAAGTAAGTAAGTAACATGCGTGAAGGCCTTGCATCTTCTCTTTTTAATAATAAAAGTAAAGGAAAAAAGGACTGATGGACCCAAGAAGGTCTATACAGCAGCTGGTTATTGACAAGATGGCAGGTGATGGTCTCAATGTGAGACAGGTGGTGGTACATGATTCTGCCATATTTCTTCAGCTGGCTTTATTTTTAGGTAGTTTTATTATCCAACTAATGGGTTTCACCAACACCAAAAATGTATGTCTTTTAAATTTTAAGTATATAAAATTCTAGTGATATTAAATCTGCAACATAATATCATTAAAAAATCTATTATATGCTGACGGGAGTTCCCTAAAATAGCAAAAATAGTTATGTTAAAAATGTCTCTTGCCTTGATGTCACAAAACGACATTTTAAAAAACGAGTTTTAATAATAGCTACTTAACATATTTAGGAGGTCCTAATTAAAATTTTAATATTTTAAAGCATTATAAAATAATTTTAACTAAAATATTTATATTTTTTTAATAATTGGGTTTTTGATTTTAAAAATAAATCCAGGCAATCTTTAAAGTTAAATCTAAAGAACAACACGATTTTTATGTAGAATATTGACGTCAGAGTCGATAAGAAATAATTGGCGGCATTGTAGAATTGAAAAAAACAGGCAAGGTTAACATCCAGTACACGTGTAATTGGCAGGGTAATCGGGAAAAAACTGCTGCTAACTACATTTTTAATTTAAACCTAAAAAACTCATACAATTGTTAAAGGATAAATTACTGTGCAATTTTGCGATTTACGTAAGTAACAAGGTGTGTGCCTACGTAATCCAGAGAGAATAATTCATTTAAATCATAACAATTGGACATTGAAAAAGATCCTTTATTTTATAAACTGTTAAAATTGAGTTTAAAAATAAAACTCGGTTTATTTCTTTCTGTCTGCTCACGGTTTATAGCTTATTATTAGCTCAGCAGGTTGTTATTTTTAGTTTCACGGCAAAAGCTGTAATTTTTCTAGATATTTTTTGGTATATTCTTGGAAATTTTTAGTATTATTATATATTAAATTAGCAAATTTAATATTAATTATAACAAAGATAACTTGGTGCTATTTTGTTTTGACTATAACATACAAATTAACACAACACAAAACAACATGAAAATTCTTTTTAAAAACCCATGATTAACAAAAAGACTCACATATTTCCTAAAATTGTGATTTTTGCTCCTTGAGTATTTAAACTTGAGTTTTATTAAAATATAAGCATCTTATGAGTAGTCAAAGAAATAAGTAGTTTTTCTTTCACACAGTGTATTAAAAAAATAAAAATAAAATAAACCACAGGTTGAATAAATCGAAGTACGATACACAGTTGTTTATATTTAGATAAAAGGAATCTGATCATGTTTTTAATAAAAAAATATTAATAGGTTTATTGAAGGGCTTTATAGGGTTGTAAACTTTTATTTTACACGTTTATTGTAAGACTTTTATTCGAGACCATAACCATAGATCAAGTTACCATAAATTCCGCCATTTTATTCACTTAATTTTAAAAAATAGGATACATTATTTGGGAATTATTTAAATTTACTAATAATAATAATAATAAACTCGGATGACTTAAAAATTAAAATTATAAAATATATACGCTTGTAGAAAAAATATAGTATGCAGCATATGCAAAAAAGTATTTATTCACTTATGAGATACCATAAAAAAACATTTATTAAGAAAATTACCAATTTGATTTTACTTTTAACTATTTGGCCTCCATTTTCATAATCAACAATTAAAAATATTTTACAAAACTTCCGTTTTTCAAGTATACCAATGTCAAAACAAAATTCTTATCAAAACCTATTCCAAGACTTTTGTATTTCCTTGTATTATATATCCGCTGAGTGAGTCATTAAAATTGATTTTGCAAATGCCACGCCGGTAGACATTTTTATTTGACCCACATTTTCGTTGCATCCAATTTCAACACTACTTAAACTAGTTTTCTGCTCCACTCCACAAAAATATCTTTGTTGGTTGTAAAAAATTTTGGCGCCATTTGCCCCAAATAAAATTTTATGGCATTTATTTTAGTTTAAATAAATATACTCTTGTTCTTTTATCTTTGATAAGTATTAGTATTACTATATCTTTTTTACTATATTGGCGTTATCGCCCCTCTATTATAAGCTTGGCATTATATTTCGTTAAGTAGTGTGGATTTAGCCTGAACTGTATCGCTATATGGTTGATAAATGCCACGTTTATATTTAACTATATATACCGTTGGTTTTAAATTAAAATATACATTTAAATCTATGACCATGACTGTACTTCCAATATAATATATTAAATTATCGTACTATTTTTTATAGAGTGAACCAGAAACTATCTAGAAATATTTGGAACTCATATCAACTAATTTACACTTAAAATAAAATCCGTGTGATTGTCTGGGAATTAAAACAAAATACAATTCTAAGAAAAGGTAATCAACAACACCTTGTATTTGTTTTCCTTTTTGACTGCTTAAAGTTGACGAGACATAGTTTTTCGACTTTTGCAATAACTCTTTTAGCTCTTGAGCTGTTCTACGTCTTCCTACACATGGTCCCAACTCATATCAGACACAGACAGACAATGACATATCATAACAGGAATCATGTATACATGATAAAATATCCAAAAAAAAATCATCCGGCGCCTAATAAAACATTTTTTTAATTTTGCAAACATTACCTTCAAAGTGACCTAAATTGTATGCTCACAACCACACCAGTGTAGTTTTTAACATATTTTCAAAAGAGGTTGGACCAACCTTTACTCCTACTCTTACATTTTTATGTAAAACCACAATGTGGTATACCTTTCATACGAATATATTGTTGAGACACCATATATCCCAGACATGTTGCCATGTGATTTGTGTGTGGTACCCGACTCCACACACATGGTTCGTTCCGTCAGAACTTCAAGGAAATAACCGTTACAACACACTAAACGCCTTGCTGTAAAACCTATATGCATACAAACGAGGTCGGGCTTGTATATTCATTTATTTTAACATCCTTAACTTCAATTTATCGAATTTCACATTTGTTTGATGAAGGTTTAGGTCAGATTATTTAGAAACTTATCTTTTTTACATATGTACCAATGACATTTTTATGATTTTGTACATGATTTAATAATATAGGTCAAAGATTTTTTCTATATTCTACAAGGTACTTGGTGTTGACTTGTAAATTCCCACCGCCCTCAACATTTGTATTTTTTATCGCATAAAAGTATGTCAAAAGTTCGGTTTGTTTTTGTTGTGTAAGTTAAATAAAAAGCACATTTTTTAAAAGCCCTGCCTCGTCCGATACCTGAAACATGTCAATATTTAACCTTATGGTTTCGTATGGTTATTATTATAAAGTCCATTTCATTGCTTGCTCAGGCACTATTATTTAGTAATATTAAAAAAAAAAGGTTGTAAATGTATAACTTGACACCTAGTTAAGGGTTTTTCAATAAGAGTGCGGCGTATGAAAGACCCTTTACACCACAGCAAAAAATCATCGAATTCTCTATGTTAAATAAGAAACAATAAAATTGTTATTACCATTTCAACAGTATGGGAAACCAAAAAGACAAGCTAACTCTCTAGCCTACTTTCTCTCCAATATATAGGTTTCTTTAAATTATTAAGTGAAATTTTTTTGCATACAACTCATTATGTCGACGGATTGCAAAACTCGTAAATTGGAAAGGTCTCACCGTTCTAAATACTCGTTTTTAGAGGTCTTAAGTAGAAATCTTTGATGTTTGGTAACTCATAATTGAATCATGGTGTTATAGTGAACAAGTTTCGGAAATGTAGGAAACATTTTCGACATCTATCTACATAATAATCAATTTCATTGACTTATGTGATGACTTTTTAAAGTTCACGGTGAAAATAGTTGAAGTGTTGGTACTGATGATGTCCCATTGTCACTAAAAACGGAAGTAGCCGACAAAATTAATATTAAAGAAGAGTTTTTATAGATTTTCTAAGGTTATATGTTAAAATGTCTCCGGAAGTGCTTCCAAGAACTTAGGAAGTAAACGCATTGCCTTGTATTTTATTATTTTACAATTAAATATAGCCAAAAATATATGTATATATCGGGACGAAAATGGGTATTTATGACCTCTAATTGCTATATTTTTATTTATTTAGTTATTCGTGTCTTAAAATATTTATTTTAATGTTTATTATTTTCTAAATACCATTTATATTTTGAGCTTGAGACACCTAAAGCAATATTTATTTAAAATGATTTAGTCGAGGTACCCCTGACTCAACAGGTGGTAAGGTTGCATGGGAAAAAGAAGGTAGAAAAAGAGACACTAAAGAAATAAACCAGAAATGGCCGGATATTTTATGAAAGCAGCCATATGCCGTTTTGAAACTTATGCACACTGCAGTACGTATACCCTCTCTAAGTTTAGATCAATATCCCTGAAACAAGTGGCGTGCCAAAGATTTTCAGTTTGCCCTTATTCACATTTTTTTAAATTTATCACATTTTTGTCAAGATCTTTTAACATTCCTAATTTTGACTTCTGCATTTTTGTACTCTAAAAGATCCTCAAAGGACAATCTACTGTATCAATATAAAAACATTATTTAATAAGATAATTCGAAAATATCACATTTTTAGCAACAATCTGGTTAAATATTGTGACATTCTTATTAAAATAACCAATTATAAAGCTCATTCACAATATCATATCATATTTGCATATCACTTAAATTTAATAAAAACAATAATTTATGTAACAAGTGCCAAAAATACCACTTTTATTGACTAATGGGGGTGAAAAAAGATACTTTTTGTGTACAATATGTTTTCTAAGACCGTATAATTTTTATAATTTTAACTTCTTAGTCATTTAAATTAATATTAATTATAATTTTCGATAATTTTTATTAAATTTTTCTGCAGACTGACATATGAACTGAAAATACTAAGAGCGATATTTATGGAACTCGATTTTTTGGTTTAGTTGTTGTAATGTTTGATTTTACCTTGCATAAAATAATTTTAAAATAATTTCTAGTCTGCATTGAAACTAAACACTAATTTAAATTGTAAAAAGGTCAGGCTGTTTAAAAAAGTTACGTTTTTAACCTTTTATGTAGTGTACTAAAATGGAGTACTTTATTTTCATGATAAAAATCAAAAAAACAGTCGAAGAAGAAATCTGTTTTTACACAATGCAATTCCAATTTCTAACAAGCACGCCAATGCTATTTCTATGTGTGCCATTGACCTGGCGGGACAAAAAGACCTCTGAGAGCACAGGCAAATGCCTCCTTCTATATCGTATTTTATGACCTTGTTGACGTTAAGCGATCTTTTTTGCTGTTTCCTCTTGGGTTAGTTATAAGAAGTAAAAGAAGGCGTTGCCACCTGGGGTAACGACATTTAAAACATATTTTAAAAGTTACTGTATAGCAGGCATGATAAAGAAGAATTTAATATCTTTAATTTTTTTAAAGACTTTACTTTTTATAATTCCTTAAAGATAACCTTAATTAACCATGACTCTCTTTTGTTACAGAAAAACATTGTGCAAACCACAAATACTGATCGTCCCGGTTTTGTTAGAGGATTCAGGAAAAACCTAGGCGGTAGATGGCGCAGACTGGTCAAGAAGAAGCCTCCCACGGAAATCTACACCATCCCAGCCGAACTTAAGCCTCAGTTAAAGCAAATCTACGTTTACTAAACTTTAGGTTAACTAGCAATGGTCAAACCTAACCTTTAGAAGTAAAATTTCAAAAATTGCCATGAAAATCGGACCAAGGGGCTTTAGGGCGATGGAAATATGTGATTTTATAATGCCCAGGAATTATTGTAAAAATTCACATAGAAAATGGTGGTTTTTCGTTCGAAAAATCCGACATTTTTTTATGTTTACTTACATAACAGTATTCTAAGCTACTTGGGTATACATAATATACAGGGAGGCCGTAACTATGTATAAATTTTGGCCTTATGAGACTGATCGTTTAGGTTTTTATTTAAGAAAAACCGTCTACTCTGACATAATAGCTTTAGAAAAATTGTTGTAAATAAATGCAGAGGATGAGTTTGTAGAAAGAAATTGTGATCTAAGTCGATTGGTATGCATGGATGTGAATACCTTTTGTTTTTCTTTTTTGCAAATTACCTCACAATTTTTTTAATTTGGGACCATTTCAGGTTTTAATTATATTGACAGTTTCTTTTTTAATTTATGAGAAATTAGATTACGTAGTGCCACCTTTAAAGATAAAGGAAAAACTATTTTGTAATACTTATCACTTCTAAACAATAAATAATATTAGCATGAACTAGAGGTATTTTGCAAAAAAAGGAAACTAGAAAGTTTTCTGTAGACTGTTTTAAGTTATAAGATAGAAAATTCTTTTTAAAATGATATTTTTTGTAGAAAAAACGCTTCAAACTTAGATAGGAAATGCTAAAAACTAGTGGCTCATATTGAGCCAGCCTTTTTTCTTAAAAACCAGTAAAATATGCAGTTATTATAATTTTTTTCTTTATATTTCATTTGATCTTTTACAATAGATGTGCTTTGTTTTTCTCATAATCAAAGAGAGATAAATACATACCTTTGTCTTTAGGGTAAATAATGTTAGGTTTAGGTTAAACCTAACTTTGTTTATTTTTGGGATACAAAAAGTTATGTATTATCTTTTTTAATGCATGGAACTAGTCAATTCCAATAGTTTTCCTCAGTTTTATGTTTAAACTATAATAAGTAAATTATTTTTTCCTTTTCTCAGTATTATTGTAATAAATGATAAACTTGATGTAAAATAACTTATATTTTTCGTAATAAACAATCTTTTTGCAGAATTTGTCCCAGTTGAAATGGAATCTGAAATATTTGGATTTTTTTGAGTTTGGAAATTTGTGAAAAGCAATAATTTATATCACGAATACTGTAATATATTGTTATTTTTAGAAAATATATTGTTTTATTTTTTTAGATTTAAGTATAAAATAAGATCACATAAGAAATAATAATGAAAAAGGAGCTTATATAGCTTATAAAACTCCAAAAGATATAACGGGGCTTTCTTAATTGCGGTAGAAAATTTAAGAAGGTATTTCTGGACCAATTTAATGCAAAAAGTTCATATAAACATGATGTTCCAAATTTTTCGTTCTTAAGATACATAGGTACTTACCAAATAAATATTTCGACTTACTTACTCTCAAAAGAGAAAAGTCCGCGCGTAGAGCAAAGAAAGGGGAGAAATCTAGCTAATTAAATTACGAAAGGAATTTGTTTCCTGCCATACATACTGCGGTACAGGTTTACCTGCATAGGTGCACCTATGCAGGTACACCTGCGCAAGTCTACCAGAGCGTGTATTGGAAAGATCTATGCAAGCGATCGAGGTAAGGTCGAAAATCAACTGTTTTTAATAAGGGTATTCTACCATAGCAGTTTGGCACTACAGATCACCAACACACTGTATAATTGGTTAGTTTTAAAGTAGTACACCCTAAATTTTTAAAAGGATTTTATTATATTTTTAGACATAGCGCGCCACCTATGGGGCAGTAGATAAATCATTAGCTACGACAGACGTGTCCATTACAGAGTCCGAACTTTCAACAGACAGTTTGCAAAAAGATTTCTTTATTCCTTACAAAAATACAAATTTAGTCAAATCCAGAAAACTGCCTATTACAGATTTTAGTTTAAATGTGTTTTTATATTATCTATATAGGCAACTGTAAAATAATATTACTATTTGCCTATATGTTTGGAGATATCATTATAAAATTTTATTTTGTGTTTCACCATTGTGTCAAGAATATCTTCACAAAAGTTTGTCATTTTTTTTTTGGTTTAATTTTTGGATATTTAATAAAAAGTTAAAGTCTAAGTTATATACAGGGTGATCAAACTTAGGTCAACACTATTGCTAAAGCGACGCACAGACGATCAATAGTGCTATATTTTGTATAAATAAATAGCCATTTCGCAAGACCAGTTTGGAGACGACTAGCAATATTATTGTACAATATTTTGCGCAATAATATTGATCGTCTATGGGCCTCTTCCTAACTTCTTTATTGTTGCAGATACGAGGTCGGTTAAAGCGAAAAAAAAATAACATTACGTTTTTGATTTATTGCAAAAGGTGGGCTTTTAAATAAAACATAGGTACTGTATATTTCACCACAATCCATTATTAGTATTTCTCTGAACAGAAATGGTTCTATACTATTCTATTGTTTTTTTTTTGTTTTGGTCCCTTCAGGTCCAATCCACCAGCTCGCCCCCTTCCGGACTATGCTTTCCAGGGCTTCGTCGGCGGAAATCTGGATAATCGTGCTTATAGCTCCCAGAAATTCCAAAAAGAAAACAAAAATAATTCTACAATCGATACAATGCATAAACTGTCGGCTGTCAAACCAAGTGCCGCTACAGTTGTTACGTATAACCTTCACTTTCACTACTGACAGTTCCCATGGCACGCCCATCTATTTTCTAGATAAGATGCCGTCAATATAGCGTGAATTTTTCCTTGATCCCCGAAGGTAAAAACGTCCGTACGGCACCTCTAACCGCCACCCCGGGAAGAACTTTGTAGTCCTCTACGCACGTCCGCACTGTCCGGAGGTCAAACAAAGAGTCCAACAGAAAAGGTTATTATGAATTTTGTGCTACATCCAAAAATAGGGGTGTTAAGGTCAATTTTTAATGTCCCGTTTACCTTTCATACCCGTCAGATCCACCTTAAGTTAACGTACCCCCTTACTAGATGTCGAGTTTACGGAAGAGATAGTGGGCATATAAACGTTAAGAATCGACCGTTATGCGCCTCTTTCACTTTTCCTCTAGTATACCCATATATATATATATATATATATATATATATATATATATATATATATATATATATATATATATATATATATATATATATATATATATATAGTAAATTTGACCTATATATATATATATATATAGGTCAAATTTACTAGTGAAAACAACAATTCGCTATTTTGCATCGTTTACTCGCTACAGCGTGTTTCCTAATTTCTTGCGTTTTCTTCAATCTGTTATAACTTTTTTATTTTTAAATATTTCTTAATTTTGTAAAAACATTTATACAGCAACTTTCTATGCAGAATTACAGATGTGACTTTAGATTTTTTTTTTTGGGTGGCACATTTTTGACATGTTTATTTAATTTTGGAAATTTTAAATGCAACACCCCGTATATTTTTCACTATTAAAATGGTTAAAAAATTACCGTTTCAAAAATGTGTTACAGATTATATTTCTTCGCAGCCGTTTTGGAGATATTGCGTATTTTGTCAGTTATAATGGTTAAATAGTAGGCCATGAAAAAGTAATAATGTTTTTCATTAAACAATCTTCTTATAACTTTTGTTTTTTATTGACTACAATGACGGGAAGCCATTTTTATTAATAATTTAATGCCGCAAATAGGGGAAAAAAGAATCTTATTTTTGGTATTATAAATTATTTTGTTAATATTTTGCCCTTTTTAATCAGGTTTTATTAAAACGTTAATATTTAATGTAACAACCACCATTTTTTATATTTTAGTAAATTAAAGATAACCATAGAAAATAAATGCCAGCTTTTAGCTAAAAGGGATAAATTTAGTTTGTGTTTGTTTCTCGTGGCCATCTTTTACTTACCTGTATACAAAAAATAATGGTTGTTTTCACATAAAATATTAAGTATTAAGAAAACCTGATCAAAATATTTTTAGGGAAAAATATTAACAAAATAATTTGAAATACCAAAAAATAGGATTATTTTTACCCTTATTTGCGTTATTAAACTATTCATAAAAATGGTTTTCTGTCATTGCAGTCTATAGAAAACAAAAGTTATAACAATATTGTTTAAAGTTCAACAATAATAACTTTTTCATGGCCTACTATCTAACCAATATCAGTCATAAATGATAAAATATGTATATCAGAAACGGCTGAGAAGAAATATAAAGTGTGACACATTTTTGAAAAGGTAATTTTTAAGCAGTTTAATAGTGAAAAAATATACAGGGTGCTTCATTTAAAATTTCCAAAAATAAATAAATAAATAAAAAATGAACAATCCTAGAAAAAAAAATTATATCTGCAATCTGCATAAAAAGTTGCTGTCAAAATGTTTTTACAGAATTTAAAAATATTTAAAAACAAAAAAGTCATAAAGAATTAATGAAAACGCAAGAAATTAAGAAACACGCTGTAGCGAGTAAATGACGTAAAATAGCGAATTGCGGTTTTTACTCGTAAATTTGGCTTGAAGTTTAAGCTCCGCAAATGGAGGTCAGTTTTTTTGTAAAACATACAGAAACATAGGTTTTCTATCACAAGCGTTAAATTTGGCCCACCCTGTACAAAAAACGTTTTATCAGCGTCCATGGCCTTCCCAGGGTGTTGTCAGGGCTCCCCTAGGCCACCCCTCTAGGTTTAATGGCTAGTACCGCCTATGAGTGTGCCATTAAACTAAACATATCGGTTTTAATATTTATCAGTAACCTTATTATAAAAATAAGCGATGTCCCTTTCAACTTAGAGGCTTTTACTTTACTTAGAGACTAGAGTCTATATTTAAGAGAGTTTAGAGACCCTAATTCGTATATAAGCTAACCGCTGCATAAAGACTGGAAGTTATTATATTATATTATATTATTTCTTTCTTAGCAGATTTCACTTATATGCTGCCTTTTACCGCCCATCTGCAGAATCCCAAACTTCCCACTTCTTTTTTTCCCCAATACGCCCCTGTGTGTTTGTAGGTCTCAAAAAAACTGCACACTTTGTTTTTCTACCTTCAATACACCCATGTATAGAATGTTTGAAGGTCCCAAAAATTACACGTTAGGGAATACACACAACAATTTAAGATTAAGGAATCAAGAAAGCTATTTAGCTCTCCGGCAACTTAAAAGCCGCGGTCCTTTGGGACATGGAGGCTTTTACTTTACTTAGAGACTAGAGTCTATATTTTAGAGAGTTTAGAGACCCTTAACCGTATATAGGCTAACCGCAACATAAGGACTGGAAGTTATCTTAGGAAATACCTTCCTGCAGGAACGGTTCTACAGCCTAAAAATATGTGGGAAATTGTGGTTTTTCGCTAAAATAAAATTTGGGATTTATCTTCTTTGCGGCAGCAAGGCACAAAACCTGTGGAGCGTGATCCTCTGGGGTACACAGAAATATCAAAAAGTAAAGGGCAATAACTTTAAAATAAAAAAAAATAA
Organism: Listronotus bonariensis; assembly: GCA_014170235.1. Classification (NCBI taxonomy): domain Eukaryota; kingdom Metazoa; phylum Arthropoda; class Insecta; order Coleoptera; family Curculionidae; genus Listronotus; species Listronotus bonariensis. The sequence goes on from JACEGR010001863.1 coordinate 96,625, forward strand.
CCCATTTTTTTACCCATTAGGAGCCCTCTATAAATTACGTTACAAAAATTTTAAAACTTTTAAACCCCTCCCCCTTCTTGTCACAGGTTGTCACGTTTTTAGAAATGCCAATTTATTATTAAATATAAATCAACGTTTAAAATTTTCAAAACTTTTTGTTCACATATAATTTTTTGCTTTTGTATTTTAAATTTTAACGTGTCTCGATCGCCCCTGCCCCTTGTCACACTGTGTCACATTGATGATACCCTCACCCTCCCCATTAACGTGTGACGTAATTTATGGATGGCCACAAGGTCATACACCATTGCATTTTGAGACGTCAAGAGCTTTGGTATTTAAAAATAAAATGTACAGGGTACTTAATTCTAAAGGGAAAAACGACATATTTTTGGGCGATAATGTTACACTCAAACAAAACATTTAACATTTTTCAGTGCGGTTTTCTTCATGATCTACAGGCATTTGTCACCGTTTTGGAAGCTTAAATATTCCTTCCTGATAAAAAACAATTGAAAGGCGATTTGTCAGCCAACTGCGCAATCTCTTTCCTCTAACACATTTTTTCATGGGTCACTGGGAGACAATTCTGGACTATAAGGAGGGTGTTCAAGGGTTTTTCGAACCCATTTCATCTAATGTATTTCTTGTCAAAGCCGCAGTATAAGGCCTGGTTAAAAATTATAATTAGCAACAATAAGCAGCATTTACTGTTTGTTGATCGTGAAGAAAATGAATCAGCAAAATATCTCTTGAGTTCAAAAAAAAACTAAGGGAAGAACTTTTTAACTGAGAGACGTGTTTTCGCCTTTTATTTTCTACATGTTTTCGCCCACCCTTAAATTCTCTGGCCCACGTATTAAAAATGTTTAATGGTAGTTTAGAATTATGTGCTAACCGAAATAGTAAAATTACCGTTTATACAAGGTGTCCGACTATATGTTGACCCATTTTTATGGCAAATATCCTTATTACAATTAAAGATATCAAAATACGGTTTTTGCAGAAAACCTTGGATTTTTAAAAGTTTTTATCATCTCCTCGCCATTTGGTTGCATCATTCCGTTAACACAAAAACAAAATGGCCGATTCTTTGATATAGAACCACTTTGTTATTTTAAATGAAACACGGAGTATATTTTTCCTCCGCCCCAAAATTTAATATTTTCAAAATAAATGTAATATAAGCTATGGTTATTTTCAAAAATAATTAAATTTTTGATCTTTAAAAAATTGACTACACGCCAATTAAAAGTGTTATTTGACAATTGGAATTTGCTACACAAGGTTAATCCTATTTGCCATGCACCCAAGCAACAAGCTGACGTCTTATGGACGTTTCTTTTTAGTCATTTATGGTCATATTTGGTCAGCAAAGACGTCATAAGATGACGACAAAATGACGTTAAAATGACGTCTCGTTAATGAAGTTATAACGACTTCTTTAAAATGACGAAAAATTGACGCATATACTTTTTTTTGCTAAAATAATACGATATTTTATTCGACAATTGAAGTAGAAAAAAACTCCTTACTGCTTGCAATTTCCTTGCACTGCAAGGTCGCATCTCTCGGGACACTATCCAACCTGGAAATGCAGATTTTTACAGTAGCGGAAGATATTTCTTTTAAAGCTAATTAAGATCACTAACCGCAGACCGGTCTTAAACTATTTTGGTCTCATCAGTACAATGTAGGCAATAAAAAGCAAAGATGTTGAATAAACGTAGTAGTTTCTTGTCCATTACGCCATCTATCGGTAGAATTTTTTCCTATTTTAATTTTGAAAAATTATAAGTCTTATTTTTCTGTTATATGATATTTCGGTTGGATTTTGACACAAATCATATAATGTTACAAACATTCTCTGGCGGCTTTTCTAAACATGCCGTCATTTGATTTTAATGAGCTAGTCTGACGAAAAAATGACGTCCAAAGACGTCATTTCAACGACGTCAAAAACACGTCATTAAAATGACGTCATAATTTTGGTCTGATGACGTCTTATGATCAAAAATGACTTAAAAATGACGTCATTATGACGTCAGCTTGCTGCTTGGGTCCCTGCAAAAACCGCATTTCGAGTTTTTTTTTTAAAGTTATTCGCGATTAAAATGGGTCAAAATTTAGTCAGACCCTGTATTTGATTCACCCTCATATTACCATATCTTAAAAGTATGATATCATGCGCTTTTAAGGATTGTTTTTTCTATGTGCACTAACTCACTGTTATTTATTAGGTACAGGGGCGTACCTATCGCCGTATCAGCCGTATCAATGATACTGGGCCCCAGGCTACAGGGGCCCCCAAACGTGTGTAAGCAAAAAGTTAGGTGGTGGATAACTGTCAGCTAAAATGGGAAAGTAAAGGTTTTTTTTGGCTACAAATTTTTTTTTTTTATCTTTGGACAATCCACGAAGGCTGGAAGCCTAAATACTAACGTACCGTGGGTGTCTTAAGCAGGGTAAGAGGAAGTTTGTTAACACGGGACTTAAAAACTTGAAGATTTAGGGGGAAGGAAAGACCTCCGCTGGCAGTAGGTTCCACAGTCTAGAAACTCTAGGGATAAAAGAACGAACGCAATGGGAAGTTCGGGGCCTGTCCAATTGAACCGTATAAGGATGCGTACGCGCGGCACCACGACTTTCTCTGTTGGGAGCTGCAAGAGGAGGGACTATATTGGATAATTCGTCGGAGCAGAAGCCGTAAAAGTATCTATAGAAGAGCGATAGATCTCCCACAGCTCGACGATAGGCAAGAGAAGGAAGTCTTTGAGCAAGTAAAGAATCATTAATAAGACGAACAGCCCTTCTTTGAATGGCATCAAGAATGCTGAGGGTTTTTTTCTTTTTTTTCTTTCGCCCTTTCGGGGTCATCCCACCCAGGTCCGACGACCGTCCCCCTAGGGGGTGCACTGCAGCCTGAAGGCTTATTGTACCTTGACCCCTACTCCTTCCCATTCACACACCATTCATTCCATAACTTGGATGGTTGTTGCTCGGTCCGTTCGTTCACCCCCGAGCAGAACACCGCGTGCCGTTGCCTAAAACCGACAACGCCGGTCACCCATCCAAGTTATGGGCGCGCACTTCACTGCTTAACTCCGGAGATCGATGCTACCGATACATCCGGAGCAGCCACAAGCGCGCCATGCTGAGGGTTGTTGGGGATTTCATTCCCCAGACATGAGAACAATATTCCAAAGAGGGTCGAATTTGGGACACATACAAAGTGCATAAATTGGAACGAGAAAAAAAATGTTTTATAGGAACGAACAAAGCTTTTGTTTTTTGTCACCGAAAACTTTTTTGGGCCCCCTAACTCAATATGATACGGGGACCCTTCAAGGCACGCTACGCCACTGATTAGGTATAGGTATTTCAAATTTCCCCTTTATAATAAAAAACTTAACTGAACTTCCTAAACTTAAATCTTTCTAAACCTAAAAAATCGAATACATGCCAATCTCTATTCGACTTTCGTTTCGTCTTGATATACTTAAAGCTCGAAATTCGAAAGTGTCCTTAAATCTATTAAATCCTGAGCTTAAGTGAATAAAAAATGGAATAACGAAAGAAAAACAGAAAAAGAAACGTTTCAAACTAATTTAAGCACCAAATTCAGTGGGACATTTGTCTCAGTCAATTTAAATATGTTTTACAATTATTTGTACTTGATGTATTATACTTGTCGAACTGCTGAGGATTTGAAAAAGTGTATGAAGGGCACCATTGGCGTACCAAAAATTTAGGTTTCGCAGGATCTTAATTTAATATTGGATTGGGGCGCCAAAAATCTCGTCTACTTTAATCCATCCAAAACACAATCATGTTCCTTGTCGCGAAAAGAGTCATCAAATACTCATCCTCTACTTATGAGCGGCCAAGTTTTACAGAGCAAAGACACCTTCAATCTTGTGGGCGTCACATTTGAAAGTAACCTTAACTGGCATAAACACATTGCATCTATAGCCACGGCAGCTTCAAAAAGCTTGGATTTCTCTTTCGAGCCAAAAAGTATTTTTCCGCTTCTGATTTATACACTTTATATGTGTCCCAAATCCGACCTCCCTTGGAATATTGTTCACATATCTGGGGCATGGCGTCCCCTACAACTCTAAGCATTCTTGATTCTATTCAAAGAAGAGCTATTCGTCTCATTAATGATCCTTCACTTACAGAAAGGCTTTCCTCTCTTGCCCATCGTCGGGCTGTGGGGGATTTATCGCTTTTTTATAGGTACTTCCAAGGCTTCTGCTCTGAAAAATTGTCCAGTATAGTTCCTCCACTCACGGTCCCCAACAGAGAAACTCGTGGTTCCGCGCGTATGCTTCCCGATACGGTCCAACTGGATAGGCCCCGAACTTCTCACTTTGTTCGTTCTTTTATCCCTAGAGTTTCTAGATTGTGGAACCTGCTGCCCGCGGAGGTCTTTCCTTCCCCCAAATCTTCAAGTAAAGTGCTCGCCAAAAAAATCGGGACCAGCAATTTTTAGCACCATATTTAACTTGTAGTAACTTTTGAAATATCATATATTTTTAGCTGCGGATTTCGGTATGTTAATGCCCATTTCGTCTAGATGACATGGCGCAAAATGATTTTTGAAAAATAATCAAACGTTCATGGTATACAGGGTGGTCATGTTCTATCGTCTATTAAATTTTTCCAATTAAAATCTAAAACACCCTGTATAATGAAAGTGACAGTTTTGTTTGATTACCCTGTACGAAAAAAAAATCATTAGGTAGTAATTAATTTAAAATTTCCAGATCACATCAAAAAATCCACAAAAGACACATTTTAGGACAATGGATCTGCCTGGTAGCGTATCTGTGGTCAAAAGGCACTAATCGAAAAAGTAAAAACCGTCCAGAAGTATTGACCGAAGCTGCATATTGACCAAATTTCAAACCAAACAACAACGTACAGCCCAATTGTCATAGCTTAAAACGAACAATAGCCATATTTTGTGCAATTTTATCTTTACTTTTTGTTTGACCCCTGTATTTTATAGAAATGGCCATTTACCAATAAAGTGGTTAGGTAATAAAAAGAACCAGAAAATAAGCTTTCAGAATGTGAAAACCTGGTCGAAATCAGTAAAGCCGTTTTTAAGTTACAGCGTTTTAAAGATATTGGTAGCAAAGTTTTGACACATTTTTGTTTAGTAGTGTCTCTGGGGCTAAAGGGCTGTAATAAAAAACTGGCAAAAACTTCTGGAGATATTGATGTTACTTTACTAATGACCTATAATTAAATGCGAAAAATAATTATTACCGGAATTACACACCTCTAGACTTTTTGTAATTTTGCATCTGTTCATTGACCACCCTGTATACCATGAACATTTGATTATTTTTCAAAAATCGTTTTGCGCCATGTCATCTAGACGAAATGGGCATTAACATACCGAAATCCGCAGCTAAAAATATATGATATTTCAAAAGTTACTACAAGTTAAATTTGGTGCTAAAAATTGCTTGTCCCGATTTTTTGGCGAGCACTTTATTTAAGTCCCGTGTCAACAAACTTCCTCTTACCTCGCTTAAGATACCCACGGTACGTGGTTTGTCCAAAGATAAAAAAATTATAGTTATTTTAAAACCACTTGTATATTTATAAAAATGTTTTTATTAACCTACGACGCCGAACAACATTACGCTACACAGGACGAGTACTTGTAAAATTAGTCACCATATGCGCATTTAATTTCAACGGCTGGAACAAAAGCACACGGCCCGTTGGCTGCCTCCATTTATTTCGTTCCTCTGTCTCCTGAATATGCATAACGAGCCGAAATATGGACAAATTAATATACACCGGCTTTTGTTTTGGGAAAATATACGATGTTGGAAACAATATTTTTCATTAGTTTTTAAACGACCTAGATATGGCATATAGGGTGAGTTTTTTCGATGTTTAGTATAGAAAGAACAGTTTAAAAATGTAAATTCGGTGCTCTTTGATAAGAAAAAAATCACAAAAAAGTTTAAAGCAAATAAATCGGCATGCTTGTCTTCGCGGCCGCCTTTGCTATATTTCTTTTATGATATGCCGCTTGATGCAGCTGGTCATCGCACTATGGTATAGAAATTAATTTTTTGGTCAAAATTCTGAAACTTACCAATCTAACTTAAAATGAGGTGCTTTTTACTGGAAAAATATTATAAATTATTACAAATGCTTTTTGGGAACCTAAAACTTATTATATGTTATTATAAATTTACACCCCCTTTAACATTATTATTTTTTATTGTACAAAATAAACTAAAATGTCAGCTTGTTTGGTTAATTCGGTAGTATTCTAATCAGTAATCCGATGATTATTATCTCATATGATATACAGGGTACGACAATAGGTATGATTTTTTAAATGGAATACCCAGAATATTATATCACCACCAAAAAATCTTTTAAAATGCTTTAAAAAATACTACATTTAATGTGTCTATCTCAATTAGTTTCGGAAATATGACCATCCAAATATGAAAATTAATTTTAAATTATTCTTAGAAGCGTAATAGAGATACATCTTCCCAACTTTTTTATTTTTTAACGTATAAAATAAATAAAACACACCGTTTTGTTGGGTAGATTAGGATATACAGTGTAGGACAAAACATATTACATTTTAAAATGGGAAACCTTGTAAATTTTAAAAAAATCTTGTATCTGTCCTTACACTCAGAAGTAGCAAAAAGTAGGAAGGCAATTGTAAGTACAAAAACTGATAAAGAAAAAGGTAAAAAATCTTTGACAAGAGTAGCGAGACTTCGCGAGACTGCATCGGAAATACAACAATAGCTCATGTTATTTAAACTCTTTTACTTTTTTAGTAAATAAAGCTAATAATAAACTAAGTAGATTAAATGTTGTATATTTATGTTTACTTAAAATACATTTTTAAGTTTCTTATTACCCCAATAGAAGTCGTCATATCCTTTTATAATTTTGCGTACATGTAGTTTGAAGTATCTACTTTGAAATACACAGCATGAGCCATTAAAATTTCAAAGTTGCTTTTTGGCCAAAATAATGGATTTCTATCCCATAGTGTATCGGCGCGTCGCTGTAAAGGATCGCGGCGCCTTTGTATAAAATAGTCCGTTTGCAGGCGGCCTTTTTTATGTTTTTGCATTATTTTCAAAGGTAACTGAGATATACTTAAAAGAAATAGTTATTTTTGTACCCAAGGCGTAAAATAACACTTTTACGCCCGCGGCTGTGGGCGTAAAAGTGCTTTACATAAAGGTGCAAACAATATTTTGTACGACAGAAATTAATATATAAGCATTCTCTGTAGTTATTTTTTTTTAATTTTTTTTGTATATCGGATAATTTTGCTGATGTTACTATCAGGCTAGTTTAAGTCAAATTGATTAAACAACTTTATGTAACCTACCTACAGAAATAATTACATGTGGTGTCAACACAGTTGTCAAAAAATTGGTTTTATAATTTAAATTATGAGCCAAAATAATTCAGAAATAGAAGAAGCTGCAGAGAAAGTCTGCCCAGAGTTGTTACCAGAAAAGTCAAGACTAATTTATAAAAATCCATTAGGTGATTTATTGAAATGGTGCGAATAACAAACGCCCTTAAATGGGGGCGTACAATTGTATACGCCCGGTCATACAAAAAGGAACTATCGCCGGCGAAACTATGAATGGAATTAGTTGTAGACGAGAGAAGGTCGTTGATGTGAAGAAGAAACAATGTTGGTGCCAGAACTGAGCCCTAAGGCACTTCATCATTTACTTGGTGAAAGCTTGAAGAATGGCCGTCCACAATAACTGATATACGATGATCAGATAGATAACTAGAGAGCCAAGTACAGAGTTTAGTTGAAAGACCATAGGATGGAAGTTTATTAAGAAGTGCGGCATGCCAGACCTGGTCAAAAGCTTTGGATATATCAAGAGCAACGATCTGGAACTCCCTAGAAACTCAAGAGACTTATTCCAGCAGTGTGATACGAAGAAAAGAAGATCTGCTGTAAATCTTTTGTGGCGAAATCCATACATACCATGCAAAATTTTTGTGTTTTTCTAAGTACTTAAGAATTTGTGAATTAATTAATTTTTCCATTACTTTACAAAGAACTGAGAGGATTGAAATTGGTTTATAGTTGGATGGAAGAGATTTCCTTTCTTGGGAACAGGTTAAACACGTGCAGCTTTCCAGCTCTTCGGAAAGATACCTGTGTCGTAAGAAATTCGAAAGAGCCGAGTTAAGATTGGTGCAAGTTCAGGAGCACATTTTTTTAAAACGATTGCTGGTATGCCATCCAACCCAGACTATTTTTGGTGTTAAGGGAAGAAAGGATACGCTTAATGTGTTTTACCTTAAAAATAATATCGGGCATTTTATGAGGAACTGGGGTAACCGCTGGAATTGGATAATTTACGGGAGGGTCAAGGTTTGAATTGGCATCAAATTGTTTAGCAAATAGTTCTGCCTTTCCTTTAGCGGTAGAAATGATTTCATCTTCCAAAGTTAGAGTTGGAAAAGAACTGTTACAAAATTCCTACTTATGTTTTTCGCAAAGGACCAGAAAGAATTGCTGCCATTTGAGCAAGAAAGAAGTTTGTTTTTAATACGATTGTCGAAGGAGTCTTTGGCTTCAGAAATTGTTTGATTGTAGTAGTTTCTTGCTTTAATGTTGGCCTGTCGGTTTTCTGGACTAGGATCCTATAGAAACTTCTTGTGAGCCTGAACTTTTAAAATTCTGGCTTTATCACAAGATTTGGGTTTGTTATTGGATTGTTTGGGGTTCTTGATGGTGTGTGGAATATAGGTTTCAATGCCCAATAGAATTGATTCAGTTAGTTGATTACAAATTTGAGAAGGAGCACGAGAAGAAAAGCAGATGGAATTCCAGGGATAAGTGGCGAAGAAGTCCCTTAGGCCATCCTAGTCGGCTGAGTTGTAATGCCATACGGTGCGTGGTGGCATGTATTCATTTACCTCGGGATGTGCAGGGTAAGATATAGTAACTAAGCTATGATCTGAGCGACAGCTGTGACAGATGTTTGATAGAGTTCGGGGTTGGTAGTAAAAAAGAGATCTAGAAGATTTAAACTATGATTTCGGACTCTAGGAAAGTAGGTGGGTTCCATAATAAAGTTGGTAAGAAAGTTACTGACTGCAAAGATTTCGGCTGCTCTGCCTTGGGGGTCAGTTTTTGAAGAGCCCAGCCATTCCTTATTATGGACATTAAAGTCGCCAAGCACGATTACTTCAGCCGATGGAAACTGAGAAATTATGCTATCGATCTTTGTTGAAAGAAAGTCAAAAAATTCGACATAGGAATTATTAGATATTCAATAATTCTAGTTTACTTGTTTCGCGACCAACTATAGAAAACACACATATTTAAAAATCGCTTCCTTAAGTCTGGTACCGTGATTAGGAAACACCCTGTAGATTTTGTTAATACTAATAACAACAATATAATAAATTGCGTTAGATCCTTTTATTCTAAACCAGGCATTTTGTACAGAACTTTTAAAGACACCCTGTATACTATACAATGTTTTAAAATACAGTACATATACACCATATAGGGCCAAAAAATGTACCATTTTTTTTAAAGATACGTCGAAAATAATGCTTAAAGTGACAAAAAGAAAATGAAGATTTGAGCCCTTAATATGTATCAGTATTTAAAGGTCTACTCCTTTAATTTAGAGTTTTTATTTGTACCTTAATTTTTCCGTTTAAACTTCTTAACTTTTATATTTTTAACTATCGAGGAAAAATAATTTATGTGCGTATAGATGGGTCCACATTTAATTCATTCTGAAAGCAATACCGCAAAGTACACAAAAAATGACAAAGTAAACAAACCTTTTCGAATCCACATAGCGTCGGACAGAATCTGATTACATATTTTTAAATAAATAATAAAAAAAACATTGCTTAAACACGTATAACGTACTTAAAAAACATCCTCTTATTTCGCTGTCCTACTATAAAACCGGTGGCACGTGACGTGGTACTAGAAACTCGTCGGGTTGAATATTTTCGCTGCAATTAATCATTGTTCACAAAAGGGTTTTTTACTTTATCATTTTTTGTGTACTTGGCGGCTTTCAGAATGAAACAAATGTGAACCCATCTTTATATCTTTAGAGAATTAAATTGCCTACAAAAAACGTCTTATTGAAAATTTTCACCAGGCGAACCGTTTTCAAATACTTAATCAAGCTTTAAACATTGATATATTTTTGGATTTACCTTTTTAATTTTTGGAATTTTGTAACTAACAAAAAAATAAATAATATATTAAAAAAACAACATAGATTCTTAATAAAGGAATTTAATGCTTTACAAAAAAAAGGTCTTTTAATAGAGACATTTTGCACCTCTTAAAATAACAGACGTTTTTAGGCCTCCTTATGGTTATCGTTATTAAACATAACGATTACGGCAGCAGTTTTAGACAGAGATTTTGCAGCCTCTTTTAAGAAATATATCTTGCGTCTGCGCTTTCGACATATAACCTTATTTTTTGCCTGTGGTTCACCCATTTTAAAGTTAACGAAAAATCAGTATTTACTTTTATTCTTCATAAGATATAAATTCATATTTAAATATATGCAAACACTTCTGTTGATTTCGTTTTTTAAAGTAGATGCAAACAATACAGTATAAGCAAAACACAAAAAGTAAGGTAAGGTTTGGTAGTAGAATAAAAAGCAAGTGTGCCAGATTGCAACATCTAAATTAATTAGTGATTTGGAATATCCGTAAAAGTGCAAGTCCGTTTGAATTTCTTAACACTATTTGATTTTTATTACTGCTATAGATTTTTCGCTAATTAGAGCCTAGGTATAAATGATATTTTAATTAATACGGCATTAAATTTTTAACCTTTTAAATAATTAATATTAAAATTTCTACAATCCGGCAACCACGCAGTTTAACAATAACGATAACGATAAGCTCTTCGGTATTCATCCGTAATTAAAGGAGTCCGGTATGGTTAATAACGATAACGGATCATGTTTGCGTTACTGCGCAGTCTCAGAATAACGTTAACCACAACGAAATTCTAAAATAAGGGGTGCAAAATGTCTGTAATCTTTTAAATAAAATCGTTATTTTAAACGTTATTTCCAATTTAAGTTAAAGAAAAAAATTAAATTACTGCTTTCATCATTGTTCAACCAAGTTTTCTCTCTTACCGGAACAAATTAATACATTATATCATCTAAACTCATAATTTTATTAATCTCATGGCTTAAAATTCATATCCAAATTTCATATTATATCCAAACCTATTCTAGGTTAATAGATATTTGTTATACGAAAACATAGATCTGCTGTCTTAGACTTGCGGTACTTTGTACTAACCCAGTATGATTCTGTGTTATAAAGGTAACATAATATTTTTATGTTTTACCCATCTATTATTGATCTGTAATACCTTAGAAACGGAATATGTTATGGTAGCAATAATACCTGCTATCACACCTAGGGAATTATAAGCGGGCATTATGATAATGCCCGCTTATAATTCCCTAATGCACTAATATGGAAATTTTATTGCTTATCCAATTTTATTTCTCTCACAATAAAGATCAAGTTTATACAAACTTATGTATTAAAATAAAATCAATAACTTACCAGTTCCTGAAAATAGGCCATTAAAACGGTTTCGGTTATTTGAAGAATTGCGTTCGCATCTTTCCAAATACCAAATATGCTATACTCCCGATCATACTGTTGCCTTGATTTAACTGGCAAAGATTTTCGGTCGCTTTTATGGCCTTTTCTCTTATATTTTGTGGAATTTCTTCCATTTTGAGCAAATCATTAAATAAAAAATGCCAACTGACTAACTGATAGAAACATCAAAGTCAAACTTAACACCAGTCATTATCTACTTACGTATACAGGTATAGGTGCAACTTATTTTTAATATTGCGAATAAATAATGTAATTAGTCATTGAAAAACTCTTTTTTGGGTAAAACATAAAGCATTGTATGCACCACGGGCTTTACTGGACTATAATGCCCATCAGGTCGAAATTCGACCTTCAGGGCATTATAGTCCTAGTAACTTTCCCTCCTTGATACATAAATAGCTAAAATAATAGAGGTGTGACTGCGATCGCAGTCGCTGCTACCAATCACCGGTTATTAACAAATCATTTTGGTAGCTGCTACTAGCGCCTGGCGATAGCAGTGAAAGAATCACTCTTTAATATTCGCAGTTCGCAGAGGTGGCGCTGCCCGTAACCACAACATTAAACGGCGACTGCGATCGCAGGACGGTGATTTGTGATTGCGATTGCGATTCAGTGATTCTAACCTCTTTCGTTTATATATGGTGATTATGCCAGATTATGCATGTTTACGTTAGTAAAAGTGGATGCAATTGGCTTGCTTATCGCATGAAAACTATTTTTTTATCAATTTGATTTGGTAATAAATTTATCGCGAATGGGTTGCCTAAAAATATGATCAAAGCTGTAAATGTTTATAAAAAAATAAAGAAATTTGATATCATAGGAATTGAACTGCCTTCAATTCCTATGTTTGATATACATCGTGGACACTTATATGCTAATGCAAGTTAATAATTAAATTATATGTATATTAAATGACAGAATGTATTTTAAAAATGATATATTTTTCTTTATTCAATTTTAACAAGGTTAACTATGACTTTATTTATAAAAATTTAGCATGTTCCCGTAAAGAGTGATAATATCACAGTTTTCAGTAGCAACTACTTTTAGATAGCAGTAGCAGCGATCACCGATATCAAAAAATCACTGTTAAGCCCACCGCTATAAAATAAACATCTATTAAATTTATTAACAAGCCTTAACAACACCATCTAGTTGCACAAAATAAGTAACATTCCAATTTAAAAACTCATGAAATTAGTCAACATATGCGTATTAAATTTCATCGGGTGGATAAAGGAACACGGCTCGCTGGCTGCTCCCAAATACCTTTTATTTTATTCCTCTGTCTCTTGAATATGCATAAACGAACCGAAATATGGACGAATAAATATGCGCCGGCTTTCGTTTTTAAAAAATATGCTGTTTTAGAAGGTAATACAGGGTTTTCAAACTTAAGTCGGCATCAGTGGCGACTACAGCTTTTTGGTTGTGTGGTGGCCAAGGGGGGCCGACAAGTTTTAAGGGGAGACAAATGATAAAATCAAAAACGTATTTTAAGGCACTTTATTTTTATTTAACACGCTTTTTAACTTGTTGTTTAGCCTAAAAAGCCAGAGACGTCATACAAGTAAGACGGCAATCAACTACTTTTTCTAAACGCTTCGTTTAAATAGTGTGCGAGCAACAAAAAGAGGATAAACTTTGGAGTTAAACAAAATACGAAGAGCTGAGGATAGTGTGGCTTTTTTTAGTTAAATCGTAGTCTAGTAAGTTGTAGGGTGGGGACCTTTTTTTAGTCTTCCTTCGTTCGTTAGCCACGTCGGTTGTGCACTTAACGACCCAGCGCTTTAACACACCAGGCCATTACCCGACCAAGAAAGAAAACTTAATAAAATTATTTTTCCACGACCGTTAAAAGAATGCTGTTTTTTTTTAAATCGTTAACATGAAGTTAAAGTACTCCATTCTAGTATAATACATAAAGTGTTAAAAAAATAACTTTTTTAACACTTCCAAGCATTTTTCACACTTTGAATTAGTGTTTTGTTTCAGTGCCTACTACAATAAACCCAAATATCAATTGATGCAATTTAACAGTAAACGCGACATCACCTGAACCAAATGGCCAAGTTACCTTTGATTTTGTCCAAAGTTGATTGATGAGATAAGGTCACGACATTCGCCATATTGGCTAGCGCGGCTGTGACGTCAAGTCGGGCCATTTTCGGCCATGTTTGATTTTAGGCAGATCAGAGGCGTAGAATTAAGGAAAAACAAAAAAGAACTGTATGTTGTAAACAATATTTATTGGATTATTTTATTAGGCATAACTTAAAACAAAAACATAAATGTGGTTTAAATGTTGAAAATTAAAAATTATCACAGCGACGATAGGACGATGAGGTACCTGGCAGAGCAAAATATTTTCCATGGTTCCGTAAGTCAAAAACCATTTTAAAAACTTTGTATTCAGGGTGTCCGCTAATGAAAGGTACACAGAAAAACCACAGATTTCTTATGCCAAAATATTAAGATTTAACCAAACATACCTAATATCCAAAAGTTTATAATAAGGAAGATACGGGGGTGTCATAGTAAAAAGAAAAAGTAAATTTATTTCGATAATTGTTCCCCCCTTTTTAAATATCTTAATAAAACGGTATCTAGGAGTTTTTAAACATTAGCTTTTCAGATCGAATATTAATTTTTGTGTCTAGACTAGAGGGCGATGGGTACACTATTTAAAATTCTCTAAAACTATTCAATTCTTTGTTACTAGGTACTCTGTATGTATGTAAACTAGTAAGCTTCTCTATGCTTTCTGCACAAAAAAGGTATACTTAGTAAGAATCGGTCTTGACAACCGTTTTTAAGGTATTTACGTTTTAGTTGTTCAGTGCACCCAAAAGTATGTATCTTCAATAACATCGTATTAGCTATAATTACAACTGCTCAGATATAAATAGCTGATATCTAAAAACTCCTGGATACCGAGTTTTATTAAAATGTTTAAAACATATCAGAAATGATCGAAATGCATGAATAAAACATATTTATGTCCCTTTAACACCCTGTATCTTCCTTATCATTAACTTTTGGATATAGGTATGTTTGTTTAAATCCTATGGGTATTTTCGCATAAGAAATCTGTGGTTTTTCTGTGTACCATTAATTAGCGGACACTCATCTGTATCGTATGTATATAAAAACACGTCTGACTGAAAACTATTCGACTAAACACTGTCAAAATCTCTAAAATAAAACGAGTCCGAACCAATAATATGTGAAGTCTCTAAACTAACCAAAAACATTAACAACTGGAAATCCTTGCAAAATATAAAACCAAAATGAAAATGGCAAATTCCCACAGTTTTTACCAAACACAGCTTCGACAAGGCACGACTCTGTCATCAGCTGATAATGCTACCAACTTTGAACAGAACTACTAACCAAAATCGTAATTCTCACACCCTCACGTCCCTGACAAAAGCTATCCCCGGTCTTGCATATGTCTAAACCCCTTCTCTATAAAGAAACTCTGAATTTGTCATTAATTCATTTAAATCATGTGTCACCAATTTTAAAATTTGACAGTTTGCAAATAAATTTAATAGAAATTATTGAAAATAAATAGTAATAATGAATTTAAATGACTAAGAAATTGAAAGGAATTTATACTGTTTTAGTATTATTTCTACAAAAGTAAGTGGGGGAGAGTGGGAAGGGGCTGGACACTTTTGATTAATACTATTTTTCGTCTACATTATTAAATATTTAAAATGTTTTTGTGTATAAGTATCGCTTAGTAATATATCTTAACAGGTAATAATTGCCAAATATTTTCATGAAATATGATTGGTATTTTAACAAGAAAAATGACTACATGTCAAGTGTCCAGATTCACCCCATTACGGGGAGGATCTGGACATATAAACATCAAATTTTAACACAATATTTAAGAGTTATTTTTTTTTTGAAAATTAACAAAAATGTGGAGGTTGAATTCGGGCCAGCTATTTTTATTGATTTATCATGATTTTGGGTACTTCATATTATTTTTTAATGTATACTCAAATACAATATATGTTAGAACATTTAAATATTCTGCTAACTAATTTTCTGTTTCAGTGGAAAATTTTTGAGTGGTGACGTACTTTGGATAAAAGTAACATTAATTATTAATCCCTTTAAGCTTTGCTCATTTACATAGGTGCCTAAAGCTGACTTTGTGATTCTGTGCTTTTAGGGACTTTTTCGATAACTTAGCTTATTATCAGTAACATCGATGACAGCTTGCCTTACAGATTTAGAATAAAAAATTCAGTTTGTCTTTTTTTTTGTACATTTGGGGCATTATTTTTAAGAAAAAAAAAAGAAAAAAGTTGGCTTAAAAATTAATTATGGGAGGCTCTGGACATATAGGTAGGGGCAGAGTCTCTTTATGAGAAGGGGTTTAGACATAAGCAAGACCGGTGATAGCTTTTGTCAGGGACGTGAGGGTGTGAGAATTACGATTTTGGTTGTTAGTTCTGTTCAAAGTTGGTAGCATTATCAGCTGATGACAGAGTCATGCCTTGTCGAAGCTTTGTTTGGTAAAAACTGTGGAAATTTGCCATTTTCATTTTGGTTGTATATTTTGTAAGGATTTCCAGTTGTTAATGTTTTTGGTCAGTTTAAAGACTTCACATATTATTGGTTCGGACTCGTTTTATTTTAGAGATTTTGATAGTGTTTAGTCGAAAATAGTTTTCAGTCATTCGTGTTTTTATATACATATGATACAGATGAGTGTCCGCTAATTAATCGTACTCAGAAAAACCACAGATTTCTTATACGAAAATAGCCATTTAGGATTTAAACAAATATACCTATATCCAAAAGTTAATGATAAGGAAGATACGGGGTGTTAAAGGGATAAATATTTTTATTTATGCATTTCGATAATTTCTGATATGTTTTAAACATTTTAATAAAACTCGGTATCCAGGAGTTTTTAGATATCAGCTATTTATATCTGAGCAGTTGTAATTATAGCTAATACCATCCATGTTATTGAAGGTGCATACTTTCGGGTGCACTGAACAACTAAAACGTGGAATACCTTAAAAACGGTTGTCAAGACCGATTCTCACCAAGGATACCTTTTTTTGTGTAGAAAGCATAGAGAAGCTTACTAGTTTACACACATACAGAGTAGTAACAAAAAATTGGGTAGTTTTAGAGAATTATAAATAGTGTACCCATCACCCTCTAGTCTACACACAAAAATTAATATTCGATCTGAAAAGCTAATGTTTAAAACCTAGATACCGTTTTATTAAGATATTTAAAGGGGGAACAATTATCGAAATAAATTTACTTTTTCTTTTTACTATGACACCCCCGTATCTTCCTTATTACTAATACTTTTGGATATTAGGTATGTTTGGTTAAATCTTAATATTTTGGCATAAGGAATCTGTGGTTTTTCTGTGTACCATTCATTAGCGGACACCCTGTATACAAAGTTTTTAAAATGGTTTTTGACTTACGGAACCATGGAAAATGTTTTGCTCTGCCAGGTACGCTCATCGTCCTGCCGTCGCTTTGATAATTTTTAATTTTCAATATTTAAACCACATTTATGTTTTTGTTTTAAGTTATGCCTATTAAAATAATCCAATAAATTTTGTTTACAACATACAGTTCTTTTTGTTTTCTCCTTAATTCTACGCCACTGATCTGCCTAAAATCAAACATGGCCGAAAATGGCCCGACTTGACGTCACAGCCGCGCTAGCCAATATGGCTAATGTCGTGACCTAATCTCATCCAATCGACTTTGGGTAGGGGTATCCCTATGGTAAAATTTGGCAGATTGGCGATTTTATAGGTACGTTAAAATACTGTTAACGATAAAACCCTAAATAACTGTTTTAAAATTCCAAATGGAGACACACATGACAAAATAGTAGGGTGTTATAAAAAAATAAGGAGAAGTCCCTTTAAACATATAATTAAAAATAATAAGCCAACTTAACAACAAGAAATATTAGACCATCCTTGTAAAAACACTAAGTAGCAATGACCTCTAATTTATAATAACCGCTTTAATTTCTCGAGAAACTCATAAAAAATACACCAATTATGTTCAACAGTGTTTTAATTATTTTATTAATACGCTGTCGTAAAGAGTGTTGTTCACTCATGCAAAAATGTTATTAAAATTATTAACAGAGACCTTGAGAAACAAAAAGAGTAGTAGTAGGTGTATCCAATCTTGTAAGATAATTTTATTTAATTAGGTCTTTTGGGTACCCTACAAATAACCAAAAAAGTATAATCGTTGAAATTTAATAAGAGAAATTATTAAAACTTAAGCAAAACACCCCTACTCGTTTTTTACAAAAAAAAACTCTTTTATCATACCGCGCCGCTTTCTTTACTATCAGCACTAAAACCACAAATTATTTGAATTCCCAGATGCAAAAGTGCGGCAAAATACGCTTACTTGTTTCTATGACCTTGAGAAAGAATAAATGGAAAATCTGCACCAATGCATGGATCGTAATATCTTTAATTTGTGAAAGGTTAAACCACACCAAGGTGCTCAGGAGGGATAGACTTTTATAGTAATTAATTATGCCTTTTTTATGTGGGGAAAACGGGACAAAATAATTTTGTACACCTTCACTACTCACACTACCTACACTATTTGAAAATTAAATTTTTCTTTATTAAAAAATATTACAAACTAAAAATTTTACCTATGCTTTGAAGGGTAAAAAGAGTGTTAGTAGATGTCACGTTTAGATCAATTTGTAATAAAATGTCTATACCTGGTTGCACAAAACATTTTAAAAAACGATTAAACTAATGGGGGTTTAGAATCTTTAACAAAACTTCATATTAAAAAAAACGTTGTCTAAAAACTGCTTATTAAATTAATTAAAGGTATTCCTTTTACTAGCTTAATTGTTTAATAAAAAGTTTTGTGTAACTGGGGTTAAAACAAAATAATTAAAAGCAGAGTAACAAGAGTTTCTAAAGAAACTCCGACGCAATCTTTTAAAGCAATGCAGATGTTGCCATAGTAATAGGAGTATGTTATTTTTTTGAATACTGAAAAAACACCTAATTTTTCTTTATTTAACATATAGCCTTTCAAATGGTAGTGCAGCTATAAATAAATAAAAAATAGTTTCCTTCCTTTAGGCACAAGTCTAAGTATTTTGTAAAAACTTTGTATTCATGTTAAATAGTTTTAAAAAAATATTACTATTTATTTAATATTTACCTGATGAAATAGTAATTTTTTTGAAAGGTTCTTAGAATTGTCTGTATTTCTTGATGATAATGGCTTGAAAAATATTGTCGGCACGGTAGCGTTAAATAGACGTTTCATTGCGGATGACGAGATAGAAATAAATTTATTTTTAAAATGTACTCCGCACAATTTATAATTCATCACATTTTTTCCAAAAATCCTCTCTGTCGGCAGACTTAAGCCAGACTTGCCTAAAATAGCGCTTAAAAAATACCATCCACATAATTATCCACATATTTTTTTGTAAATAGACCTTACTACATCAAGAAAATACTTTTAATGCATTTTTGTATTAAAAAGTATTATGATTACGTGAACATTGATGTGCCCGATATTATCTATAGCCTTTTTTTTTTATCTTTGGGCAAACCACGAAGGCTAAAAGCCTAAATACCAACGTACCGTGGGTGTCTTAAGCGAGGTAAGAGGGAGTTTGTTGACACGGGACTTAAATACTTGAAGATTTGGGGGGAAGGAAAGACCTCCGCGGGCAGCAGGTTCCACAACCTAGAAGCTCTAGGGATAAAAGAACGAACAAAGTGGGAAGTTCGGGGCCTGTCCAGTTGGACCGTATAGGGATGCATACGCGCGGAACCACGAGTTTCTCTGTTGGGAACCGTAAGTGGAGGAACTATAATGGACAATTCTTCAGAGCAGAAGCCATGGAAGTACCTATAAAAAGCGATAAATCCCCCACAGCCCGACGATGTGCAAGAGAGGGAAGCCTTTCTGTAAGTGAAGGATCATTAATGAGACGAATAGCTCTTCTTTAAATAGAATCAAGAATGCTTAGGGTTGTGGGGGACGCCATGCCCCAGATATGAGAACAATATTCCAAGGGAGGTCGGATTTGGGACACATATAAAGTGTATAAATTAGAAGGGGAAAAATACTTTTTGGCTCGAAAGAGAAATCCAAGCTTTTTGAAGCTGCCGTGGCTATAGATACAATGTGTTTATGCCAGTTAAGGTTACTTTCAAATGTGACGCCCACAAGATTAAAGGTGTCTTTGCTCTGTAAAACTTGGCCGCTCATAAGTAGAGGATGAGTATTTGATGACTCTTTTCGCGACAAGGAACATGATTGTGTTTTGGATGCATTAAAATGGACGAGATTTTTAGCGCCCCAATCCAATATTAAATTAAGATCCTGCGAAAGAGATATCTGCATCGCTCTGCGTTTGTTTTCCAAGTCAGGTTTAGTAATGGGTTTAGGAACCTGAAAACTGGAGTGAAGGGTACTATCGTCGGCGAAACTATGAATGGAATTAGTTGTGGACGAGAGAAGGTCGTTGATGTGAAGAAGAAATAATGTTGGTGCCAGAACTGAGCCCTGAGGGACTCCAGCATTTACATGATGAAAGCATGAAGAATGGCCGTCCACAATAACTGATATACGACGATCAGATAGATAACTAGAGAGCCAAGTACAGAGTTTAGTTGAAAGACCATAGGAGGGAAGTTTATTAAGAAGTGCGGCATGCCAGACCTGGTCAAAAGCTTTGGATATATCAAGAGCAACGATCTGGGACTCACCTAGAAACTCAAGAGACTTATTCCAACAGTGTGATACGAAGGAAAGAAGATCTGCCGTAGATCTTTTGTGGCGAAATCCATACTGTCTGTCATGCAAAATTTTGTGTTTTTCTAAGTACTTAAGAATTTGTGAATTAATTAGTTTTTCCATTACTTTACAAAGAACTGAGAGAATTGAAATTGGTCTATAGTTAGATGGAAGAGATTTAGATCCTTTCTTGGGAATAGGTTGAACACGTGCAGCTTTCCAGCTTTCCGGAAAGATACCTGTGTCGTAAGAAATTCGAAAGAGCCGAGTTAAGATTGGTGCAAGTTCTGGAGCACATTTTTTAAAACGATTGCTGGTATGCCATCCAGCCCAGACGATTTCTTGGTGTTAAGGGAAGAAAGGATACGCTTAATGTGTTTTACCTTAAAAATAATATCGGGCATTTTATGAGGAACTGGGGTAACCGCTGGAATTGGATGATTTACGGGAGGGTCAAGGGTTGAATTGGCAGCAAATTGTTTAGCAAATAATTCTGCCTTTCCTTTAGCGGTAGAAACAATTTCATCTTCCAAAGCTAGTGGCGGAAAAGAACTGGTACAAAAATTCCTACTTATGTTTTTCGCAAAGGACCAGAAAGATTTGCTGCCATTTGAGCAAGAAAGAACTTTGTTTTTAATACGATTGTCGAAGGAGTCTTTGGCTTCAGAGATTGTTTGATTGTAGTAATTTCTTGCTTCAATGCTGGCCTGTCGGTTTTCTGGACTAGGATCCTGCAGAAACTTCTTGTGAGCCTGAACTTTTAAAATTCTAGCTTTATCACAAGATTTGGAAAACCAGGGTTTGTTATTGGATTGTTTGGGGTTCTTGATGGTGTGTGGAATATAGGTTTCAATGCCCAATTGAATTGATTCCGTCAGTTGATTGCAAATTTGAGAAGGATCACCAGAAGAAAAGCAAATGGAATTCCAGGGGTAAGTGGCGAAGAAGTCCCTCAGGCCATCCCAGTCGGCTGAGTTGTAGTGCCATACGGTGCGTGGTGGCATGTATTCATTTACCTCGGGATGTGCAGGGTAAGATATAGTAACTAAGCCATGATCTGAGCGACCTAGGGGAGCTGTGACAGATGTTTGATAGAGTTCGGGGTTGGTAGTAAGAAAGAGATCAAGGGGATTTGAATTATGATTTGGGACTCTAGGAAAGTAGGTGGGTTCCATAATAAGGTTGGTAAGAGAGTTACTGACTGCGAAGATTTCGGCTGCTCTGCCTTGGGGGTCAGTTTTTGAAGAGCCCAGCCAATCCTTATTATGGACATTAAAGTCGCCAAGCACGATTATTTCAGCCTGCACATCAACATGTACGGACTAATTCAAAATAACTTAATTATATTACAAAATATCAAATTTATATTTACCTCACGTGGTCCTTTGGGAATCTAAAAAGTGATTTTCGCTCCCGGTACAGTATAAATATACACATTTATATCCCACATTAAACGGTAAAAAAATTTAAGAAGACACTGTACTAACACTTTAATAATAATAAAAAATAAAAGTTCACAAACAACTAAACACAATTAATTAACTTATGCTCACGTTCTATACCAACAAAAATATGGAACTAACTGACACCTAGATGAGTATTGGGTCACGTACTAAATCGTGGGGTGTATATCCACCGCGCAGTGGGAGGGACCATAGTAGTGAGAGATTTCAACGAACACGCTTAGTTTCGCATCTGGGCATTCTAATAATTTGTGCTAAAACGCCGACCTAATAAGGTATTCTCAAACCAACGCGGGACCGCGGGAGCGATCGGGAATAAAAAAATGACGTTTTTTTACAACTTTGTAGTCCTCGGCTTTCTTTACGTCACTCTTAAATTGTCAGATAAATGTAATATTCACTGTTAAGCATGTAATTAACTCCCCTATCTTAATCTAACGCGCTCATAAAATTTTTGATGAATATAAATATATTTTTGTTTTTTACGACTGGCCCTGTATACGGGACTCGTATTTGCTGGTGGTACTTAACCGGCTACAAGAAATCCTTTGATATATTAATCTGCCAGGCTGTAGTAAATCCCCAAATCCCCCTCTTGGGCTTCCCTAGTACTATTATTTAAAATAAAAATACCCAAAAAGTTTTTTGAGTTGATCCATGGTGACCATGGTATCTTCCTTTACCAACCCTTCATGAGAAGAAAGAGTAGCGGGAATAAGGACGGCAATTAAAACGAAGTTGTATCTGTCCAGCGACGTTTCGATCCAGTACTTGGATCTTCTTTAAGCATCTAAACATCCATTAATTAATGTGATATTTAGAAGCTTAAAAAGATTTAAGTTATACAGAAATAAAAGAGTTAATATAGCTTTAAAAGCTCCTTATTGCCTATTATTTCCTTGCACTGCAAGGTAACATCCGTCGTAACACTCTCTGATCTGACGATGCACATGATCACACTAGTCAAAGGTTTCTCTTCTGAGTTATTTGAGATCACCAATCGCAGACGGGTCGCTACTTTGGTTCTCATCAGTACGGCGTAGGCGATAACAAATAAACAGCGTAAAAATAATAAGCACACCTAGATCCGTTAATTAAATACTTGAAAAAATAAGTATTCTTGACAGGCAGCCGAAATCATTATACCAAAGAATACCAAGCCATATAACCCCACAAGTGAGATTTCAGCGTACCCTAAAAATTTTAGTACCTACCCTGACCAACAGATGGCGAAAGTAGTACGATGTCGCTTTGCTATTAGGATTACCATCAGAAATTGATAGCAGTCGCTGACGAGCAGTCGGCCCGATCAGTTAGAGTGAGGATATACGCAAAATTTAATAAAAATAAAATCCCTGATAAATGGACCCAGTATCCATAAGATTATTAAATTTATGATTTCAGAATAGGATATATCGATGCGTTTTTACAAAACATCGTAAGCGACATTCGCCAATTTTACGGGAAATGATTTTTCTTCCCATCGCGTTATTTTTAAAGAAAAACCGAGATCTGAATGTTTGTATTTTAGATTTCTTCTTAATTTGAATTACAAAACAAACATATTTAACATTTAATTTCAAAATTTTCAGAATCTCCTAAAAAAGCTAAAAATTTTAAAATTCTAAACCTACATAATAGTTAATTTTTAAATTTTTTATTTTTATTCAATTTATCGTAACAACGGTGGCAGACTTGCACAATAACTACCATTAATTAAATGAACCGCCGAACCAATATAGAACATAACTTTATCTGAAATAAAGCCGTGCACTAATGTATGTACAAAAAAATTACCAACTTTGTTTTCAAAATAACTCAATGAAAAAAAAACAAAACGTTTCCCGTAAAATTTTAGATTTCTTCTTAATTTGAATTACAAAACAAACATATTTAACATTTAATTTCAAAATTTTCAGAATCTCCTAAAAAAAAGCTAAAAATTTTAAAATTCTAAACCTACATAATAGTTAATTTTTAAATTTTTAATTTTTATTCAATTTATCTTGACAACGGTGGCAGACTTGCCACCAAAACGTCGATTTTTAGTTCTCTATTTACTTGCTTTATTTTTTTTTTGGTTTTTTGGTACTATTAATTTATTTTCTGGCGTGTACCCAAATAACTACCATTAATTAAATGAACTGCCGAACCAATATAGAACATATCTTCATCTGAAATAAAGCCAATGAAAAAAAAACGTTTCCCGTAAAACTGACGAATGTCGCTTACGATGTTTTGCCAAAAACCCATCGATATATCCTATTCTGAAATCATAAATTTAATAATCTTATGGTACCACATGGTACTACCATTTATCGGGGATTTTATTAAATTTTGCTTATATCCTCACTCTAACTGATCGGGCCGACTGTTCGTCAGCGACTGCTATCAATTTCTAATGGTAATCGTATTAGCAAAGCGACATCGTACTACTTTCGCCATCTGTTGGCCAGGGTAGGTACTAAAAATTTTTAGGGTATGCTGAAATCTCACTTGTGAGGTTCTATGGATTGGTATTCTTTGGTTATACAGAAATGAAAGAGAGTTAAAGCTCCTTATTGTTTTGGCTAGTGTGAAAATCTGCACTGTCAGATCGGACAGTGTTCCGAAGGATGCTGCAGTGCAAAAAATACGAAGCAGTAAGGAGCTTTACCTCTCTTTTATTTCTGTATATTGATTTCGATGGCTTGTCAAGAATACTTATTTTTACAAGTATAAAGATCCAAGTATTGAATTGAAACGCCGCTGAACAAATAAAACATTATTTTTGTTGCCGTCCTCGTTTCCGCTACTCTTTCTTTCTCCCAAAGTCGATTGATGAGATAAGGTCACGACATTCGCCATATTGGCTAGCGCGGCTGTGACGTCAAGTCGGGCCATTTTCGGCCATGTTTGATTTTAGGCAGATCAGTGGCGTAGAATTAAGGAGAAAACAAAAAAGAAGTGTATGTTGTAAAAAAATTTATTGGATTATTTTAATAGGCATAACTTAAAACAAAAACATAAATGTGGTTTAAATGTTGAAAATTAAAAATTATCAAAGCGACGACAGGACGATGAGATACCTGGCAGAACAAAACATTTTCCATGGTTCCGTAAGTCAAAAACCATTTTAAAAACTTTGTATACAAGGTGTCCGCTAATGAATGGTACACAGAAAAACCATATATTCCTTATGTCAAAATATTAAGATTTAACCAAACATACCCAATATCCAAAAGTTTATAATAAGGAAGATACGGGGGTGTCATAGTAAAAAGAAAAAGTAAATTTATTTCGATAATTGTTCCCCCTTTTTAAATATCTTAATAAAACGGTATCTAGGGGTTTTTAAACATTAGCTTTTCAGATCGAATATTAATTTTTGTGTGTAGACCAGAGGGTGATGGGTACACTATTTATAATTCTCTAAAACTACCCAATTTTTTGTTACTACTCTGTATGTGTGTAAACCAGTAAGCTTCTCTATGCTTTCTACACAAAAAAGGTATCCTTAGTGAGAATCGGGCTTGACAACCGTTTTTAAGGTATTCCACGTTTTAGTTGTTCAGTGCACCCGAAAGTATGCACCTTCAATAACATGGTATTAGCTATAATTACAACTGCTCAGATATAAATAGCTGATATCTAAAAACTCCTGGATACCGAGTTTTATTAAAATGTTTAAAACATATCAGAAATTATCGAAATGCATAAATAAAAAATATGTATCCCTTTAACACCCCGTATCTTCCTTATCATTAACTTTTGGATATAGGTATATTTGTTTAAATCCTAAATGGCTATTTTCGTATAAGAAATCTGTGGTTTTACTGAGTACCATTAATTAGCGGACACTCATCTGTATCATATGTATATATATGATACACAAATGACTGAAAACTATTTTTGAACACTATCAAAATCTCTAAAATAAAACGAGTCCGAATCAATAATATGTAAAGTCTTTAAACTGACCAAAAACATTAACAACTGGAAATCCTTACAAAATATACAACCAAAATGAAAATGGCAAATTTCCACAGTTTTTACCAAACAAACCTTCGACAAGGCACGACTCTGTCATCAGCTGATAATGCTACCAACTTTAAATAGAAATGCCAACCGAAATCGTAATTCTCACACCCTCACGTCCCTGACAAAAGCTATCACCGGTCTTGCTTATGTCTAAACCCCTTCTCATAAAGAAACTCTGCTTTCTCCAAAAGAGTTTATAACAATATGAAAATTTTAAAACCTAGACAAAAAAGTTAATTGACACAGTCCTTAAATAAAAAAAGAAATTAAGTGTTATCCACATTTCTGAATTCATATAAAATACGATAACATCTAACTTTGACAGTCTCTCGCTCAGGACGTCGTTGATTACAAACTTATTTGCATAAATATTAAGGCCTGATTAATCTGAAATAAGAGAATGACGGTAATTACTGTGGGGACTTAAGTGGAATTTTATTAAAGAAAAATGTTCGCAAAGTAGCATGGTTGTTGCTGAGAGCGATGTACGTACATGCTATCAAATATCTTGCGTTAAGTATTTATTTTGCATAAATTGAAAATAATTCTGCAATATTTCTTTACTTTGAATAAGATATCCCGGGTAGAACAAGCCGTAAAACAAATTAAAAAGACTAACTACATGTATGTTTTCGTGTCAGTTTTACCGTGCTTATAATCTAGTTTAGTAAGAGAAGTTTTTAAGCCACTTGTTAAAGAGTTCTTCATTTGCTGTTTTTAACTGCCTTGAAAAAAAGGAGATTTTTAGTGCTTCAAAATTTAGTAGGGTAGGGCGGGGCTAGTTGAGCATAGAGGTAAGTTGGGCAATCAAAATATCTCAAAAACTATCGACCGCACGCGAAAGCATCAAATAGCGTAAAGAAGGGGTTTCGCGAGGGGAGCTCATTGTGCGACCATTAGTAGTGACGCGGCGATCGAGAAAAGTATCCGTGCGCATTGTTTATTTTGTGATTAAAAAGTGAAATAATTGCAAGCCGGAAAATTTTATCTGTGATAGTTAAATATATTCCGTTCTTAATCAGGTAAGTGTTAATCTTAAGTAAATTTATTGCAGTTTTAATATGTATAAAGATTTTGGATATAATTTTAACCGTTTTTTTAATAAATTTACTTTTCCTTTAAAATTTCAGGTTGGGGTTAGTTGAGCTACAGTTGCCCAACTAACCCCACGGTTTTAAATATAAAATGTTTATTTTAGTTTTTAGGACACGGACTTATAACAGTAAGACTACTAAAGTCTCCTCAAGATTTAAAAGAGGCTGCAACCCGAACTTTGTACAAGCAACAAAGAAAACGACCTAACCTATCTAACTTATAATTTTTTTCTGAAAATAGTTCGACCATACCCAAAAGCTGGTCCAAGAAATGGAGCCAAATCACACAGAAGATAGAGAAAAGCTGCAATTTTACCAGATATAGAAAGCATTACAAGAGAAGCAAAATAAAACTGCTTCAAAAGTTTAAAAAACGAAGAAAAATTGATTGATATAAAATCCAATAATTGGTACAATGCTGTTTTATTAATGAGATTGGTTGTTGTGTCACTACAAGATTATAAATATAAAAAGCAAATTGTCAAAATGAATTTTTATTGTAAACGTATCTAACATTTAAGACATGATTTAACTATACTTTTTAAGTTCTCCACTAGCCCCATACCTTTGCTCAACTTACCCCACCTAGACATCTTTGAGAAGAATTCTTACAGAGACGAGGACCGGACAACAACACACCAAATAACAACTAGGGGTGTACGAATATCGTTTAAATAGAATATTAATATTCGATTCGAAATTCGAATCGAATAATTTCAATCTCTGAATTATTCGAAATGCGACGAATAATTTGAAAATGTTTAAAATTTTTACGAATAATGCAACTTATTCACTAATTATCAAAACATGAATGGATTTTCTATTTTATCCAAATAAGATTTCATAACATCGGGCATCAAAATGTTCTACTGACCCATAATATCCTTTTTGATTAAAAATTAATTATCTAAAAAGACAAATGCTCAATTCTAATATATATTTATCTCACTCAGTATCATAAAAATCTAGATATGTACTAGCATAGAGTAAGGAAATTCTAAGAGTTATCATGGAATAGCCGATTTAAGGACAGGTCATGCGAAAACTCCCAATATAATTTTATTCCTTTCTCGTTGAAATACCGCCAGTTAGTCCTTTCAGTAAGCTTACGTGTCTCCGCACCGCTGATGTTACAGGAGGCGAGGCTTCCACCGACGCATTTAAAGCGTAAACTGGAAAAATGACAAGCCTGCCGCCAAGCCTGCCGCAAAAAGAGGTACGAAAATTTTAGCATGCCATGGTTTCTCTTATCCGTAGGTATGTTACTTTATGGTACTAGTAATACTATTATATTAGCAAAAGATATTTGATCTTTTGACACACTGATAAAAATAATTAACTTTATTCAAGAGCCAAAATCTTGACTTAAGAACACCATCCGGGGAAAATACTTTTCTTGAATCAAAACAAAAGAATAAAATTCTTGATTTAAGAAAAATTTTTGAGAATAAAAATAGCTCAAGAATTAAGAATTTATTCTCCTGGATTTAATTTTTTTTTCAATAATTGTTTTATATATGAAATTAAATTTTATGGTTCAAATAAAATGTACATATATTATTTGTCAAATTTATATTTAAACATCAAACATAACAAATTCTAAATTTAATATCCTCGAAAATTCGGAAATACCACCATAATTCGTAATAATTCGAAACAAATTTAAATTATTCGAAACTTCTCAAATTATTCGAATTTTTGGAACTATTCGGGAACTTTTGAATAATTCGAATTTACGAATTATTCGACTTGGGTTTCGAATCGAATATGGATAATTCGTAAGTTCAAGTTATTCGCACACCCCTAATACCAACTGTATCTACTAAATTTCCTGTGAAAGTGCTGAAGTATACGTTGGAGAAACAAAAATACCACTAGATATCTATCATAGATAACCTACATTTAGATACATAGTGGCAAGAAGCATTTTTCGGATTTTTACGATCGCGCGCAGTGGGTGGAGAACTGCCGAATAATGCGCAACGTTACAAAGCCACCCGACTTGGTCCGCGATTACAAACTATTGGCTACCGATTCGATACCGAATAGTTCGTCTGGGTCGGGTGCATTCCACTCCCCAACTGCTCACTGTAGCTACCGGTATTTCCTATAAATGTGAATATTTCGCGCAGGTTATAACGTTGGGGAATCCATCGAGATACCGGTAGATATCCATAGGTATATTTTAAACGCAAAGCCATTATTTTCAAATACTTCGTTAGAGACTTCTGCTGCATCGATTTACATGATGTTTTTTAAAGAGTAGTTTTCAAGTTATCACTTAAAAACGGTTGGAGATAGATAAAATCCGAAACGTCGTGTATCATTTTAAGAATAAAGACAATAAAATTCTATTTCAGTATGCTCCGTAACTTAGCTAAAATCACATTTTGACAACATAATATTTTGTGGCTTTGTTTTCTTTTTAACCCGTGTGCATGTTACCAGAACTGAAACTTTTATCAAATCTATATGCTTCTCGAAATTCACACACGCGCATTTTAACTGATTTACCACAAATTATCAGAATATATACGAAGATGCGAAAGTGCGGCCAAGCACCCGCTTACTTGTTTTCTATGACCTTCGAAAGAATAAATGGAACATCTGCACCAATGCATGGATCGTAATATCTTTAAGCTTGCCAAAAGGTTAAAACGCACCAAGGCGCTTAAGGAGAGATAAGGCTTTTATAGTAACTAATTATGCAACTTTTCTTATGTGTGGAAAACGGAACAAAGGAATAATACACTAGTTGGGAATTTACAAACTAAAAATTTTACCCATTCTTTGAACGGTAAAATATTGTTAGTAGATGTCACGTTTGGATCAGCCTGTAATAAATGTCTATACCAGGGTGTTCGAAAAATACACGGCCAAATTTTAGGAGGTGATTCCTCATTGAAAAATATGAAAAAAGTTCCTATAAACATGGGTCCGAAAATGCATACTTTCCAAGATACAGGGTGTTAAACTTTTTAAATAAAATAGGTTTTTGTAATTATCTTGAATACCCTGTAACCGATTTTCTTGAAATTTTTCAGTGTTATTTCTAGTAATAAGGGCCAAAGTTAGGCATAATTAAATTAAAATTATTAAGTCCAGTGGCGTCTCACGGGACATCTTATCGAAAATAATTGTAAAAAATGTACGCCACTGACTTTTTGTAACTTTTTTATTTTTTTTAGAATAAGCAACTGAAAATACAACTTTTTTATCTCTTGAAATTTTTTGTATCTTGCTTCGTTTTCGAGAAAAAAATAAAAACCACTTTATTGCATGTTTCTTGGGACGGAATTTTTGAATTTTGACGATTTACTGAGCAAAAACAGTTAAAGATAGAGCAAAATTAATTTTACTTTCCTATCTTAACTTTTTAAGGACTATCTAATGACATTAAAAAGTGAAGGTCAACTGAAGATTAAAGAAGGTGAATGTTGAACCTAAATGTTGGACACCCTGTATCTTAGAAACTATGCATTTTCGGACCCATGTTTATAGGAACTTTTTTCATATTTTTCAATGAGGAATCACCTCCTGAAATTTGGCCGTGCATTTTTCAAGACACTATGCTAACACTTTAATAATAAAAAACATAAAGTTTACAAACAACTAAACACAATTAACTAACTTATGCTCATCGTTCTATACCAACAAAAGTATCCGAGACTAACTTTGACACCTAGATGAGCATTAGGTCACGTACTAAATCGTGGGGTGTATATCCACCACGCGAGTAGGGAGGGCGATAGTGGTGAGAGATTTCAACGAACACGCTTAGTTTCGCATCTGGGTATTCTGATAATTTGTGGTTTTACTACAGTGAAATAGGTATTAGTCGTATTCAATGGTTAAATAGATTTATGAGATTGTAGATTTTGGCAATAAAACAACCAAAGAGGCCTCGCTGATGTTGCTTTTGCCCACGTCTGTATTAGTACACGCCACTGCTTTGTTTTAAATCTAGAAAGGTAAAAATTTAGAATCACATTCCCAAAGCCTTAAAAAACAATGTTTATGATTTTCCAGTAAACATTTCGAAGTACGTGTCTTTGTAAGAAATATCGTAAAAAGTCACGGCAACGAAAAATATGTTTTCTGCACGAACCACAAAAACAAATAAAGAGGTTTTCTGTATACGATTTTTGGCGATTGTAAAAAATTAGGTTAGTTATGTAAAAAAGCAAAAGAAAATTGGATTGTTTGTAGGTGTTATTTTATAAGAATTGTTACAGCGAATACAAGAATATGACTTTTTTCGATAAGGGTGCTAGATATTTTAGACCGGTTATCCTATAATACCTACCCTAAACATCTACAAAGCTTGTTCAATAAGAGAAAAACATTACCTTGCTGTTGTTCTTGGAGGAAAAATTAAGAAGCTTGGTCACATATGGTGATGATTGAAACATTGCTTTTTGGTGTCTTTAAGTTTATTTTGTAAAAATTATAGTAATTGTCTTGAAAGTTACGGCAACCCCGATTTTAATAAAATTTGATATTCGGAGGTTCTTTGGGGCGCTGATCACGAATCTAAATATTTTTTTTTTTTTTGGAAAACGTGTCGATATCGAGGTCTTTGTCATTAAAGTTGAAATTTAAAGTATCCTTTAGTAAATAAACAATTTTGGTAATAGACCCAAAGTCTCTATCTGTCCCTATTTTTGTGTTACTTACACATATCGCCCTTTAAAATTATTTTTAGGTAATAATTTAATTTATTTGCTAAAAAAAATCAAAAATACTGTAATAATAACCAACTAAAATAAATGTTCAAAATGCCTTTCGTTCTGGTCTAAGCAGAAATTAACACGCCGTTCAAAGTTTCTTTCCACTTCACGCAGCATTTGCGGAGAAACCTGACCAAATGCCTGCCTTATACTATCTTCCATATTCATCACAGTTGTTGGTGGATCCTGATATACTTGCCCTGTAATATATCCCCAAAGAAAAATGTCAAGCTTCGTCAGGTCTGGTGATCTGGGTGGCCACTGAATCGGCCCGTTTCTTCCAATCCACCTATTGCCAAAATTTTGATTTAAATGGTTTATAACATCCCGTGAAAAATGAAGTTGTGCTCCATCTTATTGGAGCCATATTTTGTTTCGGATCTGTGGGGGCAGATGAGCCAATAGCCTTGGTAATTCGTGCTGCAAAAACTCCAAATACATAGCGCCATTTAAATGACCTTCAAAGAAATGTGGGTCTATTATATATTCTCCAACAATTCCGCCCCAAACATTTACGGACATTGATTTGACGATCAATTTGTCTTATGATTCGTGGGTTTTTAGAAAATAATAATAAAAGTTATGTCTATTGACACAACCTCCATTATGAAATGTCGCTTCATCTGAAAACATAACGAAATTAAAAATTAAGGATCTTCTTGCAAGTTGTTTCTTGCCCATTCACTAAAGGTTGTTCGATTTGGAAAATCTATCTCCGTTAATGCTTGTTTTAACTGAATATGGTAAGCTTGAAAGTTGTTCTTTTTTAAAATTCGCTGCACTGGCGTATCGCTTATTCCTGTTGTTTCTTCCAGTTGTCTTTGGCTTACATGAGGATTTTCAGTTACTGATAACAACACAAGCAATTCATTTTCCTCGTTAGTAGCGGATTTTGACCGAGTTTCTTTCTTATAGGAAACGCTTCCCGTCTCAACAAATCTTGCAAGAAGTCTCCCAAAACACTTTTCGTCAGGAGCTCTTCTCTCTGGGAAACGAGCCGCCGCGTAATTCCTGCTAGCCAGAAAACAATTTTTTCACTTTCACCAAGTGCAAAAACCATATCAACCAACTCATCTTTGCTAAACTCCATATTTATAATCACCAAAGAAAATAAGTACAACAGCAAGCAAATAAATAATACTTGACACTTTGAAACTGCCAAAGTTGTTCAAACAAAAATCTGTCTAAGCCTACTATGAACTTTTTAGTAGGCGCAAAGGAAGATATTCTAAATATGAGCGTTTTATAAGGAAATCATTTGGAATATCTTAACAAGACATGTTATATTCACTTATAAAGTATAAAATATGGTGCCTTAAAATCCAATTACTAAATTTGATCCAAATAAATAATAAATGACAAATAATAAATAATAAATAAACGGTCTAAGTAAAAACATTTAAAAATTGACAACATTGCACTTTAATGCGGACATCTAAAGATGCACAATTTCAGGAATGTGATCAAGTTTAAACAAAGGTTAAAGGCGAACTCCAGCTTATCCAAAAAAGATTAATTGGTCGTTCAACAATGGTTTATTTATGGTTTTAGTCGCTGATAACCTCTGGGTAATTGTGAATTTCCTCGATGGTGGTAATAACTAAAGAAATATTGTGGATTTATGTTTAATTACATGATTTACCTTTACAACAAAATACATAAAAAAAACAGAAAATTGTGATTTATGTTGATAAACTGATTATCTCATAAATTTTGGCACGGTATGAATCTTGTACCGTAAGACCGCGTTATGGTAAAAAGCTTCGTTTCTTGTTTCATGCCAGACAGTAGAAGGCATGAGAAATTAAAAAACTTTTATACCACCCTGTAGACAAACATAACCTTGAAGAATATCTAGATGATTATGGAAGGACCTTTTATACATATACTTTTATGAAAAAGTACTTACGTTTTATTAGGTGAGGATATTTTTTTGCTCTTCAAGTTTTTTTTCCGGCTAGTAAAAAGTCAGAAATATTTTACAAAGTATTTTACTCCCTTTAAAGACAGTTTAAAGAAACATCCTGCTTTTCTATGTTATTCACCACGACTCTCTCCCCAGACCGGTTTCGCCTGCCTTACAGGAACTTATCAATAAGGCTGTAACGAGTCGTTGTGAATAGCACAGAAATCCAGCGTCTACTTATTGGACAAGTTTCACTGTCCATCAGTAGGATATTAAATCCTGCCGTTAATGCCCTACTGAAATTGCATTCAGTAAATACGAGCATCAATTTTAGCGAATTGGCTATGTATAATGGATGGTATTTATTTGGGTACACGCCAAAAATAAAACTAATAGTACCAAAACCAAAAAATGTAAACAAGTAAAAAAGATAATTAAAAATCGATGATTCGCTGGCAAATCTGCCTGGTGTCAAGATAAATGGAATAAAAATTATAAAAATACAAATTTACTATATTAAGGTTTTAAAATTTAAAATTTTTATCTTTTTTTAGGATATTCTGAAATCTTTGACATTAAATGTGGCTATGTATGTTAAGCACAAGGTTTTTTTCTTTTACTGTATTTTAAGTAAGTAAAATACTTTGTATAATACAAGACAGTGGATTTCTTCCATGTGCTTAACATGTCAAAATATGTATGAAAAACTTTATTTTGCTAACTGAAGACCTTTGTTTTCTTCAAAGTTTATTTTCTTTTGGTCTTTTACAATTTTAACACCCCCCTGAAAGTCATCCTGCAAGCGCCCTTGAAGGCAGCATCACGAAAGCGTTGGCATTTTGTGCGAATAGCCAGTTAACGTGTAGAAAAAAGGTACTAATAATTTTTTTTTTTTAAGTGGATGATTTCAATTCTCTCAGTTCTTTGTAAAGTAATGAAAAAGTGTGTTTACAAAATTCTTAAGTACTTAGAAAAACACAAAATTTTGCATGACAGGCAGTATGGATTTCGCCAAAGATCCACCGCAGATCTTCTTTTTTCGTATCACACTGTTGGAATAAGTCTCTTGAGTTTTCTAGTATATATCAAACCTTTTGCCAGGTCTGGCATGCATTTTCACAAGAAACTTCCTGCTATGGTCTTTTTCAACTAAACTCTGTACTTGGCTCTCTAGCTGCTCCTATCTGATCGACGTATATCAGTTATTGTGGACAGCCATTCTTCAAGCTTTCACCAAGTGCGAATGCTGGGTTCCTCAGGGCTCAGTTCTGGCACCAACTTTGTTTCTTCTTCACATCAATGACCTTCTCTCGTCCACAATAATCCTATTCATAGTTTCATGACGATAGTACCCTTCACTCAGTTTTTCAGGTTCCTTAACCCATCACTTAACCTGACTTAGAAAACAAACGCAAGCGATGCAGATATCTCTTTCACGAGGATCTTAATTTAATATTGCATTGGGGCGCCAAAAATCTCGTCCATTTTAATGCATCCAAAACACAATCATGTTCCTTGTCGCGAAAGAGTCATCAAATACTCATCCTGTACTTATGAGCGGCCAAGTTTTTCCAAACGAAGACACCGCTTTAATCTTACGTGACGTCACATTTTAAACTAACCTTAACTGGCATAACCACATTGTATCTATAGCCACGGCAGCCTAAAAAAAGCTTGGATTTCTCTTTTAAGCCAAAAGTATTTTTCCTAATTTATACACTTTATATGTGTCCCAGATCCGACCTCACTTGGAATATTGTTCTCATATCTGGAGACGCGGCGTCCCCACAACCCTAAGCATTCTTGATTCTATTCGAGAAGGCTATTCGTCGTGGAACTTTACTTACAGAAAGGAGCCTCTGCTTGCGCCGCATCGTCGGGCTGTGGGAGATTTATCGCTTTTATAGGTACTTCCATGGCTTCTGCTCAAATTGACCAGTGTATTCCTCCACTCACGGTTCCCAACAGAAACTCGTGGTTCCGCGTATGCATTCTTATACGGTCGAAGTGGACAGGCCCCAGGCTTCTCACTTTGTTCGTTCTCTTTTTTATCCTGAGTTTCTAGATTGTGGAGACCTGCTACCCGCGGAGGTCTTTCCTTCCCCCCAAATCTTTAAGTATTTAAGTCCCGTGTGCAACAAACTCCTCCTTACCTCGCTTAAGACACCGGTACGTTAGTATTTAAACTTTCAGCCTTCGTGGTTTGTCGAAAGATAAAAAAAAATGGTCAACGATTAAATAATAATATACTTAAATAAAAAAAAAAAAAAAAAAAAACGACTTTAAAAAAAAATAAATTCATGTAGAAATTAAAAAAAAATAATAAAAATGATGTTGCTTGGAGGAGTATTAACATCTGACATTGAAGTATAAAAAAATGTTTATTAATTGTTCTGCATTTGAGCACATAATATATGTTGTCCAGACTTTTTTTCTTTTAATTTTTTTAATGATTATTTTTAAATCTTGAGTAAGTTTTTATTTATTGTTTTGAAGTCGGTTTATTATTTTATTTTGGTAATTATTCTTAGTATTTAATAGTTGCCTTAAGAATAACTGATCGTAAACACAAGCATTAACTTGTAAACCAAAATTATGTAAATTAAATAGGTTTTCAATTTTAATCAATAATTTTTACTTAAAGTATTTAGGTTTTGCAAGGACTATTTATTGGTATTTTATCAATGCATAATAGTTCTCCTTGAAAACAATTCTAAACAAAGCAATAAAAAGTTAACGATAACTATGCTAACAAATTGTAAACAAACGGAAATAACGAAATAATCATGATTTTGCCTTAAAAATTGCAAAATCCACTTTACTGATGAATAGGTGCATTTATCAATTCGAGTAACTTTCGTAAGCAGATTAAACCATAAATAGGTATTTTTGTGACTGGCAACAATGGACAAAATGCCATTGTAGATAAGGTTAGTAAAAAACTCATCTTTAAGTTGCTTTGTTTAAAGATAAGCCATTTTTTTTAATAAAAACAGTTTGTGTGATATTGTGTATAGTATATCTACTAATTAAGGCTACACACTGCCGTTCACAAAAAAAGAAATGTAGAGAACTATGACAACTTGAAATCTATGGTAAGCGGATAAAAACTGTTAAGGAGGTGTAATACCTGTTAAGGAGGTGAAAAACCTACCCAGTAAACACTATTTGCCGGCAATACATTTTCATATTGGCATTGATGGTAAAGCATTGGCAATTGGTGGCAATATTATGCCAACATCTAATACGCATTAAACAACCTAAATAAACACTCAATTGCCAATAAATTTTGTACAGGCAAATTGCGGCAAGCATACAAAAATGGCGGCATACCAATCCTGATTAAATAAAGCATGCCTTTTGTCAAACCATATTATTAACATTGGTATTTAACTAACATTCGAGCAATTTTTTGATCTGTTTTATTTATATTGTAACAAACAACATTATTTTATGTTTTTACATAATTTAAAGATATTTGCTTTTCTACCATTTTATTGATATATAATTCTTGGCAAAAATTAAGTCAAAAGAAAATGTTTATTATGTATTTTTGAGAGAATAAAAGTAAAATGATTGTAGGTAGCTAGGTTAATTTCGACGATTCGACCGAAGGTAATAAGTCAAATTTCCCGCTTAGCCGAAATACAAGATTTGACAATTTGACAGATGAGGCAACCTTGCTTTTGTTTGGCCGCTTTGTGCAATTGTTTTCTACGTGGTTTTCTAGCTTTTAGTTTCTTTACATCAAATGTAGTATTTTTTTAAAGTATTTTAAAAGATTTTTTGGTGGTGATATAATATTCAGGGTATTCCATTTAAAAAATCATACCTATGTAGTACCCTGTATATCATATGAATAATAATCATCGGATTACTGATTAGAATACTACCGAATTAACCAAACAAGCTGACATTTTAGTTTATTTTGCTACAAATAAAAAATAATAATGTTAAGGAGGAGTGTAAATTTATAATAACATATAATAAGTTTTAGGTTTCCAAAAGCATTTGTAATAATTTATAATATTTTTCGAGTAAAAAAGCTTACCTTATTTAAGGTTAGAACTGGTAAGTTTCAGAATTTTGACCAAAAAATTAATTTCTATCCCATAGTGCGATGACCAGCTGCATCAACCGGCATATCATAAAGAAATATAGCGAAGGCAGCCGCGAGTACAAGCATGCCGATTTATTTGCTTTAAACTTATTAATACGATGGATGCCATGTTCTATCAACGCATTTTCCAATCATACATTTTTAATGACGGATGCCATCACATTATCTGCAACACGTGGCCTAATAACGGTAATTGCCCAGTTTCGCGTCTTTTGATACCTTTTTGCCAAAGCCTTGCCATTAAAGAGTGTTGGCAATGCCAGTAAATTAAATGTACAACGCCGGCAAAAATGTTATCCTGGACATTAAATTAACATGGAATCAACAGATAACAAAGAATTCTAAAAAAGCAAAAGTGTGCCCCATGAGAAGCAGTAGCATATTTTGAAAAAACCTGCTTTCGCACTCTGTAATTCGATAGA
The DNA here is from genome assembly GCA_014170235.1 of Listronotus bonariensis. Classification (NCBI taxonomy): domain Eukaryota; kingdom Metazoa; phylum Arthropoda; class Insecta; order Coleoptera; family Curculionidae; genus Listronotus; species Listronotus bonariensis. The sequence goes on from JACEGR010001863.1 coordinate 134,891, forward strand.
AAAAGAAATAGGCAGAAAGAAATTTCCTTTCTATTTCTTGTCTTTACTCTGTATCGTTCTTTCTAAGTAGTTCGTAAAACTTCGGCAATGGAAAAATAATAGACTACTGGGCTTGAAAACGTTGGGTTCTTGTGGGAAAAATGCACCCTTTATAGAAAAATGCACTTGGTATTTCTTAAAATATATATGTTTTTTTCACTTATGTTTCATTTATTTCACATATTCACTACATATTTTAATTAGTCTAAGTCCATTAAATTTCCGGATTTTAATAGTTTATCTTTTGCCTAATTAAAATGTATCTAGCTTTTTTCTATTTTTTCTTTTAAATTATAAAGAAGAAAAAACAGCGACAAGATTTGCGTGTAAAAAGGAGAGAGTTAGCGGAATAATATATAATATTATTAATCCGTCTGAATTAGCAAAAGTTGAAATTAAGTGGTGTTTTAGATTGCATGTATTTAATGAAAAAATTAATTAGTGACCTCAAGCAGCAAGCTGACGTGTCATTTTTAGGTCATTTTGTCATTTCGTCATAGGACGTCATCAGACAAAAATCTAATGACGTCATGTTTAGAAAACCCGCCAGAAATATTTTTGTGACATTATATAATTCGTGTCAAAATTCAACCGAAATATCATATGACAGAAAAATAAAACTAATAATTTTACAAAATTGAAATGGGAAAGAACTCTACCGATCGCAATGGACAATAAACTACTACGTTTATTTAATATCTTCGCATTTTATCGCCTACACCGTACCAATGAGACCAAAATAGTTCGAGACCGGTCTGCGGTTGGTGATTTCAATTAGCTTTGAAAGAAATATCTTCGGCTAGTGTAAAAATCTGCATCTCTAGGTTGGATAGTGTCCCCAGAGATGCGACCTTGCAGTGCAAGGAAATTGCAAGCAGTGAGGAGTTTTTCCTATTTCAATTTTCAAATAAAATATCGTATCATTTTAGCTTTAAAAAAAAGTATTTGCGTCGATTTTTCGTCATCTTAAAGACGTCATTAACGGGACGTCTTTTGTCTGTGACTTAGGGAGGTCAATTTAACGTCATTTTGTCGTCATCTTATGACGTCTTTGCTGACCAAATGTGACCAAAAATGACTAAAAAGAGACGTCAATAAGACGTCAGCTTGCTGCTTGGGTAGCTCATACCTCTTCTAAATGTTAAAGTTTAGGCAAAATTATTGCGACCACAAATTGAAATGTCGTCAATGTTCCCGCAAACACCCGCTTATAAAAGAATGTAAACCAACGTCCAGCAGGTAAGAAGAGCAAGATCACTTTATACAAAACGTAATACAATAGAACGAGATAAATAACAAGAAAGATCCAAATCGCCTTTCTATTTTCAGGCCTTCGTGTTGTCCATTCGTGAGTGCGGAACGAGCAGATAGACTTTACGGAGTTCGAAATAGACAGGAAATAGAAAAAAGAGAAGAAATTTCTTTCTTGCGAGATACGAAGTACGGGCTCAGGGTACTTAAACCAAAGATGTTATATGTTATATGTTAATGTTATATGTCATGGTGTTACATGTATGACAAAGAGGTTATAGGTCACAGTCATTAGGTTAATGGTCACCTATGGCGCTGTCTGTATGGTGGACTAAAGCGCAGCAAATAACGACAATTACGAGACCTAATCGTTTGCAGAGATTGGCTTGTCTGTGCATTACCGGCCTTAAGAAGTACAGCTTTTATGGCTATGGAAATGATCGTATTGTCCAACGCCCTTAGACATCTTTATCAAGGCGGAGGTCATCAACATCGCCTAGAGTATGATAAAGACTGGACGTGAAACAATTCTGGAGGACACGGTCACACTAGAGTAACGTAAATTATCGACCTACAGCCCTTGAACGTGAGATCACACATGACCAGTGTCTACAACTTCGAAAACCATATAGAGTCAGCCGCGATCCTGACATATGGACAAATAAAACACCTCCATCACTTAACAGAGGCTTGGTTTGGTACACCGATGGCTCAAAGATGTCACCCTCTATCTAAAACTAAAATTAACATTCACTTCAAAATAAAAAAATAAAACCTGTGTGTAATGTTGCGTTATGTGATATGCCTTTAGCTTTATGTATTTGTATATACTTTCATGGTTTTTTACTCAATGGTATTTTTATTAAATAAAATACTAATTATATATTTTTTAATATTATTCCTTTTTTTTAAATATTCAGAACAACGTAATTTAAGTTTTTTTTTTAATTTTATTTTATATTAAACAAAAGCATTCGTTATTTCTCGAAATTGTATTTTTGATAAAAATTCCTTCATAAAAGAAATTCCAACTTGAGTTTACAAAATTTTTACGTTTGATCTTACAAATTAGGTGGTATTTATCTTTATTTTTTAAAGCGAAAAAATGTACGAGAAATATTTCTTTGTGAAATCAATAACCAAAAAATTTCATATTATTAAGTAAATAATGTAACACATTTTTCCATTTTTCTTCAAAGCCAAAAATATAAAGTAAAGTCTAAAAATAAAAGAGCATTTAGGTATACGTTATAAAAAGTACCAATTACACAGCCTCACAAAAAAATAAAAGTTGGTGGTCCGAAAGACTTAACCATGGTATCTTTATGTTTTTGGGCTTGCTGTGTTGGTTTGAATCCGGTATCAGGTCAGGGTCAAGGGTATTTCAAGGTCAAATCATCAAAATTCATCGAAAATAGACCACAAACGTGGTATCTTTATGTTTTTGCGGTGGCTGAATCCAAATCCGGAGTCAGTTTGATCCCATCAAATCATAGTCAAGGTCAAATCATCAAAATTCATTAAAAATAGACCACAAACGTGGTACCTTTATATTTTTGGGATCGCTTATTTTGAATCCGGAAGGGTCAATTTAACTACGGATTCGGATTTAGCGACCCAAAAAACCCCAAGATATAATGATTTTGGTGCATTTACGATAACTTCTGATGATTTCACCTTGATATGACCTTGATCTTAACTTCACAGGGTCAATTTGACCACGGATTCGGATTCAGTGACCCCGAAAACATAAATATACCATTATTCAGGTCCATTTTTAGGAGAATTTAATGATGTGACCTTGAAATGACTCTGATCGATGACCTGAAGGGATCAAACTAACCCCGAATTCGGATTCAGCGATTTCAAAAACATAAAAATAACACGATTGTGGTCCCTTTTCTATAAATTTTGATGATATGACCTTGAAATGACCTTGACCCTAACCTGAGAGGATCAAACAGACTCCAGATTCGGATTCAGCGACCCCAAAAACAAAAAGATACCATAGTCTGATAACTTTCAGAGCTTCAACTTTTTTGCACTTTGATGACCTGTGATTAACCTTAAAATGACCTTGACCTTGTTGACCTGTGATTAACCTTAAAATGACCTTGACCCTGACCTGATAGGGTCAAACCGACCCCAGATTCGTATTCAACGACCCCAGAATACAAAGGTATCATGGTCTAGTCTTTCGGACCACCAATTTTTATTTTTTGTGGGGCTGTGATTTTATAATATTCAGTGTTATGATTGTGTTTTAGGTTTGGAAATAGGATTATTGTTTAATTTCACTAACCTGTCAAAAAATTGTATGGTTTTGTTCACGGTGGCGCCTTTAGACCTAAGACTTTTAAACAAATTCAGTGATGAAAGTAAATCACGGCCAACTTGATTCATTTTGGAGATAAAAGGTTTTTTTTCAAATTTTTTCAATGTAGCTAGGCACTTATAACTCGCTTGTTAGATAAAGCTTAAAGATAAAAAAATATAAATAAAAAGGGAGTTAGGGATTTTTACGTAGAATTTAGTGGCGTACTTAAATTTTTTTCATTGCCTTTTATTTTAAAGTTATAACCCAAAGTTGTTTTTTTAATGGAAAACCCTGTATATTTTATCACCAATAGAAAGCTCTTCTTAAAAGCCGTAAAAAATACCAAATTTAACATATTTAATTTGTCAGGAATTCGATAATAAAATGGCATTTTCTAAATAAAACAGCCTCTACATGGTGTTTCAAAACAGGGGTGGTCATAGAGGGGGGCATGGGGGCCATGGCCCCTCTTTTCTTTTATTGAGGCTGATGATGGAATTGAAGAGTGAGGACCTTTTCAAATACGTGGGAAGGAGGTTTTGTGTAATTTTATAAAAAGAATGAAAGGTGAAAACAATAAAAAGAGGTAGGTTAGAGGACCTTTTTTTTTTGGTCATCAAAAAATTTGAACCTTCTTTAAAAAATTTTGTTTTTTGCCACTTCACACACTTCTCCTCGGTCCATGGCCCCCTCCTCAGAAAGTCGATATGACCGCCCCTGTTTCAAAATATATGCGTCAAATTTCAATGGCATATTCTACATTAAAAATATGGATTGTGGAGGGGGAATAACCATCTGAATGTTTTAAAAAGTATTCATCGAAAGGAGCAACTTAAGGTGGCGCCACCGTAGCCAGAGGAGATTTTTTAACCAATTCGTATGAGTATGAATTATTAGAGTGAGATACAAAATGAAAAAGGACAGATACATACAAAATAAAAAAGGAAAGAAATACCAAAATCCCTCCACTGGCTACTGTGGCGCCATCCCAATTTGCTACACTCCGATGGCCACTTTTTCAACTTTTCCGCCATAAAAGATGGTTATCCTCCCCTCCATCATCTATAATTAAAAATAAGCTAAATAAACAGTTTCCAAGTGTGAATGATTATTGCCAATCAGAGAAACCCACCTTTGTAAACATGAAATATATTTTAACAGACAATTATCCCCCTTATAACTATGCCGTTATGATTTAATTTTAGAAAATTGTATGTACTTACTTTTTGTAGAAATAATACTAAAACAGCATAAATTTCTTTTCAATTTCTTAATCATCCAAATTCATTATTACTATTAATTTTAAATAATTTCTATTACATTTATTCGCAAACTGTCAAATTTAAAAATTAGTGACACATTAACTAAAAGAAATAATGACAAAATCAAAAGTAACTTGACCGTTTGGTTCAGTTGATGTCGCGTTTACTGTTACATTGCATAAATTGATATTTAAGTTCATTGTAGTAGGCATTGAAACAAAACACTAATTCAAAGTATGAAACAAAGCTTAGAAATGTTAAAAAAGTTACTTTTTTCAACACTTTATGTAGTGTACTGGAATTGAGAACTTTACCTTTATTGTAACGATTAAAAAAAACTTTATATTTTTACTTGCTTAGTTAAAATAAAATAAGAAACTTGCCTAAAAGTCAGTGGCGTACATTTTTTGTCAGACATCTTGGTTTAGGTACCCCAGGAAAAGCTACTGGGCTGAAGTGAACTTTTGTTTCCTTTTACAACCTTTAATAAATTAATATTTTTTTCATGTCCGGTTTTTTCTGCAGCAAATCTGGCAACCCTACCACTTATGTCAAAAATATGGATAATTTAATTTCAATATATACTTTTTAAATGCAAAATAAACTAAAAATAACTCCAACTACCACTTAACGACATTCACATCTCTTAAGGATACATTTAATTACAACTTTCGATATTTACCGCCCTTCTTCCTTACACCTGCTAAATTGCAACCCTAATAGGAATGTGGCAACAATGCGCTCATTACGCTCTTAGGCTGCATTGTTGCCAGTTATCCAAAAAAAGTTAGTCGAATTAGTTAAACATACAAACAATTTCAGTAATATTAATAAAGCCCCTTATGTTGGGCGCCATTTGAGTAACAAAGTTGATAACAGTGTTTTTACTCGTAGTGAAGTAAATGCACAACATACCTATTTGGTTTTTAAAGAATTTTAAACGCATTTAAATGTTTACTAGTCACCATAATACATATTGCTTTTAAATTCAGGTTAAAATATAACTAAATGTCCTAAAATCCAACCTTAAGATACTGCAGCCTTCGTCAAAAAAAAATATTTTAACTAAGGCTACATTTTTACATTAAATTTCATAAAGTAGTAAAGAACCAATTATTTCTGTATTAATTAGACCCCAGGTTGAGCGCCATATGTTTAAGAGCCTTTGGCAATCGTAATTTTCCTTCTTTTATCTTTTTAAACAGCCCAGGAGGGCTTATGCCTAAACACCATAGTACCGAAGGTGTCAGTTTATTAAATGTTAAACCCATCTTTTTCCCTGTTTTTTCCGGACGCTTATCTTTTCCTATGCTTTTTATATTTTCAGTATTCACTAATGACGTTTGTCAAATTCAATCAGAGAGAGTCCACACCAGAAGAAAAATGGCGGAGCGGAGGCCGAGCGGAGGCCTAGCGGAAAAATATTCTGCTCCCGCACTTTGTAACTCTCTCTCTATCGAGTTACAGAGTACGGGGGCTGGTTTCTTATTGGCTGCCTTTAAGGCCACCTTCAAGGTCATTTACGCGAAAAGTTCGATTAACTTTAATTAATTTAATTATAAATATTGACTATTTGTTTGACCTCCGGACAGTGCGGACGTGCGTAGAGGACTACAAAGTTCTTCCCGGAGTGGCGGTTAGAGGTACCGTACGAACGTTTTTTACCTTCGGGGATCAAGAAAAGATTTACGCTAAATTGAAGACATCTTTTTCTGGATCTAAGCGCTGTGAGCGAAGATTCCTATAAGCTGATGGTATCCTGTTTGGTGGTGAACACGAGGTATTTTTCAAATGGCGGGAAATAGATGGGCGTGCCATGGGAACTGTCAGTAGTGAAAGTGAAGGTTATACGTAACACCAGTAGCAGGTCTTGGTTTGACAGCCGACAATTTATGCATTGCATCGATTGTACAATTATTTTGTTTTCTTTTGGAATTTCTGGGAGCTACGAGCTTGATTATCCAGATTTTCCGCCGACGAAGCTCTGGAAAGCATAGTCCGGAAGGGGGAGAGTGGTGGATTGAACCTGAAGGGACCAAAACCAAGAAAAAAAATAGAGAGATAGAGAGAACTTTAATTATCGACGTAATGATCTTAAAATTACGACGTACAGGTTCTGTTATTATTTTGATGGTATAGGTTATGTTTAAATAAACAGAATAAAATAAATAGAGATATGAATTTGCAAGAAAATAAGGTAGGTTTCATCATGTTTTATGAATATGTATAGAGTATATTTAATTTATTTTTGCTCATATCACTACCGACGCCTACTTTTCCTTTTTTCCATTAAATATGCAATACCAAGTTTTTTAATAATCCTTTTCACTCCTCTACCAAGTTTAATGTTCTTTCCCAAGGCAAGTGTGGAAACAATATTTGTTTTGCTTTTATTCTCATTAGTTTCACAAAATAAACTAAAAATTAACGCACAAAATGTAGAAAAACAACATCTGCCAATAATATAAAACCACCATTTTTATAAACACAACTTTTTAACGTCAGTTTCTATTAGGACGGACAATTTTTCTACGAAAAAGCGCATCAGGCTTGCCTATATTTTCTAGTGTGAACTCTCCCTCAGCATTACAAGGCAATGGTATACCATGGTAAGGCCGAGTACCGAGATCAAATTATTAAAATGTTTACAGTTATTAAAATTTATGTATATATATATATATATATATATATATATATATATATATATATATATATATATATATATATATATATATATATATATATATATATATATATATATATATATATATATATATATATATATATATATATATATATATATCTAAAACAAAAATGAAAGAACAATTTTTATCGAAGAAAAAATAGTATGTTTAACTCGTAGGAAAAGCATATTTCCGGACTAGTTTTTCCATGAAAAAGACTTTCCTCCAGCATGATCAGACAACACTGTAAAAAGCGCGCGCCCCGCATGTCTCTTGTCTTCGCGAGCCGGTTTCTCGCATTTGGATTGGAATCTCGCTCAGTCTCGCCATAACTTGCCGCGATCGCGTATGACGTGTCAATCTGTACACTCGTTACGTGCTATACGACATCGCGATGTTATATATGTAAACAATGCTTAAGCTATTGTTGTAACGTTTGGATTTTGACAGGCTTGAGTTTATTTTTAAAGAGATTTGTGGTGTGAGTGAACGTCCTCATTGTGAGGATGTAGCTTTTACAGGGGATTTTGTACCTTACGTCAATATTTTGGATAAAAAGCCGGTAAAAGCAAATATCCTAAAATTATCTAGATATTATTTTTAAAGGTACTTGTATTTTTGTTGTTTTTTAAGTCAATGTTTGAACAATAATAGATTCAATGGCGAACCGGCTTTTCCTATTCCTTTGCCGAAAAATTAAAGAAAACTTTGCACCAAAATCAAGGTTTAAAAAGGTTGTTCACTTTTTGGTAGTTTGGTTAAACTTAGTGTCTATAGTTTAAATTTAGAAAAATACCTGAACAAAAAATGTATTACTTTGGCTTACCCGGGTTAGGTACCACAATAAAAAATGTATTTAATTAGGTTAAAAACTCAATAACCATCACAGTTACTATAGCTATTTTTCTCTATATAAAGTTCCAAAAGTATAATAATGCATAATTGCATTAAAAGATTATTTGAAAACATTTTAGGTTAATATTTTTTTAACTGTTTCAATCAAGAATATGTATGTATGTATTTTTAAAGCCTTTTCCGCCAAAATCACAAAAAATATATCAATATTAAATAATTTATAGATATTTTTGGCATTTGTGGTTAATGTTAATTTAAGTGTTACATGACGATGACAAAAGATTATTTAAAACGTCGATAAATAGTGTTCAAATGACATTTTCATACAACAATGGATAAATAAGTGATTTTAACTACTTACTTATATTAGTCAAGGGGATCGGATAAATATCCACAGCAGATCAAATTAAAAAACACTAATTTTGAGTTTTTATATAACAATGTAGTTTTGTGTTGGAAAATCATAATAATAAAATATATTCTTAGTCAATTCTATCAATTATTAAAACAATCCATTTAATATATCAGTAAAACCTTAGAACATTGTCAATAGATACGTCTTACTGTCAATGCTATTAAAAATTAGAAAAGTCATTGGTAGATAGAAGCCTTTTTTCTTAATTTTGTAGAAATTTCTTTGCTATATACACACAAAAATTAGAACAAAAATATAAAAAAAAGAAAATAAATAAAAATGTCTGAATAGCATAAAACATTCAATGTAATCAGTTAATATTATCAGATTATAACCCGCTTTTTATAAATACCATATGAATCGTTTATTTCAGCAACCTGCTAAGTGCACTTTATTAAATTTTCGGTAAACGACAAGAAACTTCCTATCTTTAAAAGTAATAACGATTTTGGCCTAAAAAATTTGAATAGTACTTAATAACTTCTCAAAACGAATGTTATTTGTATTAACAATACTTATATTTTGTTTAAAAAATAATTGTTTTTTGCACTTGACTTGTTTCTGCAATAAAATACATTATTTTTAAAAGGTGCAAAAAAATGTTACCACAAATTCCTAAGGCTAAAATATGAGGATCTAGCCAAACTAACCTTAGTCCAAAAGTGGATAATTTTTGTCAATATATTTGGTTGTAACCTATAGATGGCGCCACCTGCAGTATCCTGCACAAATTACAAACAAAATAAGTTTTTTGTGCCACTTGTAATTTTTAGATAAAAATTCTTATTCTTCAATATATTTTGCATAAAAGGTATTCTTAGTAAAAGTTGATTTAAGCAACCGTTTTTATCATCAGGTCTAAGCTATAGGTACAGGTTGTTTTTGAATGATGATGCTTTACTTTAAGAGTGTAAATCCTTAGGTTATTTTAAGAAAAAAGTTTAAATAAACCTATGTCATAAATGTCCTTCCTTTTATGATACACAGTGGTCAAAAAAATATTATTTTTAAAACTTTACCACCCTGTATCTCTTGTTAGTAAAATGAGGGGAGCCTAGTTTCAAAGTGTACAATCACCATTTACACTTTTTAATACAACAATAAAATAAATGGCCCAAAAAGATGGATTTTTCTGCGATAAATTTAATCACCTTTTAGGCAATGACTACCCAAACAGCAAGCTGACGTCATTATGACGTCATTTTTAAGCCATTTTTGGTAATTTTTGGTCAAAGGACGTCATCAGACCAAAATTATGATGTGTTTTTGACGTCGTTAAAGTGACGTCTTTTTGACGTCATTTTTTGTCATACTAGCTCCTAAAAATCTAATGACGTCATGTTTAGAAAACCGGCCAGAAAAATTTTGTGACATTATATGATTCGTGTCAAAATCCAACCGAAATAAGATATGACAAAAAAATAGGGCTAATAATTTTACAAAATTGAAATAGGAAAAAACTCTACCTATAGACGGCGCAATGGACAATAAACTACTACGTTTATTCAACATCTTCGCTTTTTATCACCTACACCGTGAGACCAAAATAGTTCGAGACCGGTCTGCGGTTGGAGATCTCAATTAGCTTTAGGTTGGACAGTGTCCCCAGAGATGCGACCTTGCAGTGTAAGGAAATTGCAACCAGTAAGGAGTTTGTTCCTATTTTAATTTTCAAATAAAATATCGTATTATTTTAGCTTTAAAAATAAGTATATGCGTCAATCTTAAAGACGTCATTATGACGTCATTAGCGGGACGTCTTTTGTTTGTGACTTAGGAGGTCAATTTAACGTCATTTTGTTGTCATCTTATGACGTCTTTGCTGACCAAAGATTACTAAAAAGAGACGTCAATAAGACGTCAGCTTGCTGCTTGGGTACACCAATGACAGAGTGTTCAAAGTTAAGAAAAACCAAATTACATTCAATATATAGAGTCTTTGTTTATTTTTGTATCAGATATAACATAAAAGTTTAATTTTGGAGATTGTACACTTTGGCCAACTAGGCCCCTCAAAGGGCTTTTTACTAACTAAGAGGACTATTTTGGAATGTTCATTAAAAGACGTGTTTGGAGAAGCAAACATATAGGATAACCAAAGAACAACAATAAAATTTACTTCAAAAGAGATTATGAACCGTCGCATGACTAGTTTCCGCACTAAACACAATTGTTCTCATATAATAAATACACGCAGGCGCAATAAGGATAAATGGCGTTTTCCTACGACCACATGTGAAAATAGTAAATAGCACACTGTTTTCATGCATAAAAATGCCATCACACCAGTGTTGCAAAGCAATTTTTTACAGCACTAGTGTTGCAAAGTAAAATATAAAGCTGTCATCGCTGTCATTGTTATTTAAAAATAAATTTGGAGTTACCAGGCTGGTGCTAACTGATTTACATTGAAAAGCCATGCAATATTTTTTAAATGAGGACCTTTAATTCTAAAATGATAAAAGCTACTAGGTAGGTGTGATTTTTGATATAAACATAATTTTAAACAGTATAATATATCGCAGTAAGGAAAAGTATATATCACCCTAGTGATGCAAAGTTTTCAATTGTTTTCTTATTTTTTTCTGTGAAGCCAAACAACTTTTATTTGTTTTGCAATACTTGTGGTCGTAGGAAATAGTGTACACACTTTTGTGTGAAAATCACTTTACACTCGTGGTTTGTCGCACTCGGCTAACGCCTCGTAACAACTTCATTCCCACTCGTGTGGAAATTAGTTATTTTCCACACTTGTAATGTAATATACTATTTTTACATAAAAACGTGAGTTTCAATAATACAATTATAAATCGCTTTAAATTTAATTTTTGCCAAAATTCTTGGTTGGCTGGTTTCTGCAACAAACTATTCATATAAATTTTTAAAAAATAAAAAATGGGTAACTAAAACCTATTTTTTTTCTTAAATAAGTATATAGGTAAATAAGTTAGGAGTTGACATTTTCTTTTGTTTCTTATTAATTTTTAAAATTTAATAAGCACACTTCGAGGTGTTCAAAAATAAGGATTAAGAAGGTTTAAATTCTGCGTATCTTACTTAAAATACCCAAGCATCAAGCTGACGTCTTATTGACGTCTCTTTTTAGTAATTTTTCGTCACATTTGATTAGCAAAGACGTCATAAGATGGCAGCAAAATGACGTTAAATTGACCTCACTAAGTCACAGACAAAAGACGTCCCGTTAATGACGTCATAATGACGAAAAATTGACGCATATACTTTTTTTTAAGCTAAAATAATATGGTATTTTATTTAAAAATTGAAATAGGAAAAACTTCTTACTGCTTGCAATTTCCTGCACTGCAAACAAAGAGTACAAATTGCAAAGTCGCATCTCTCGGGACACCATCCAGCATGGAGATGCAGCCTTTCACACTATCCGAAAATATTTCTTTCAAAGCTAATGGAAATCACCAACCGCAGACCGGTCTCGAACTATTTTGGTCTCGGTGGTACGGTGAAGGCAACAAAAAGCGAAGATGTTGAATATATATAGGGAGAGTTTTTTCCAATTTCAATTTTGTAAAATTATTAGTCTTATTTTTCTGTCATGACGTCATTAGATTTTTATGAGCTAGTATGACGAAAAATGACTTCGAAAAGACGTCACTTTAACGACGTCAAAAACACGTCACTAAAATGACGTCATAATTTTGGTCTGATGACGTCCTATGACCAAAAATGACTTAAAAATTACGTCATAATAACGTCAGCTTGCTGCTTGGGTAAATAATTATGAATATGAACATATGATTTCTTTTAAAGTAAAACATCTTGTAGTATTATTATTACCATTTTTTTTTAACTTTACAGAAATAGATACCACATTTAATATATCCAGCCTTAATACCCAGTTTGGAAAATCGTATGTCATTTAAATTTAAAGAATAATAATGAACATGACCACTTCTGTATATATTATGGAAATGGTTTTTTTGGTGCGGCCATATTTCCAAAACGGTTAAAGAAAGACATATTAAATATGTGGTATTTTTGTAAAACAGTTTAGAAAATCTTTTAAAGCGTGAAGCAATACTTATACAGGGTGTTTTATTTAAAAATGTTATACTTTTTGTTGTACCCTGTATATTCACAAGTATAATAAAAACATGAAAACTAATTTGGAAACTAGAGAATCAACCCAAAAAATCTAATTTTTAATTCTGGACGAAGTTAAATAAAAAGTTAAATGGGTTGATGATACACTTGATGAAAAAGATTATTTAAAAAATATTTTAATTCAAAATAATTATCCTCTTGATTTTATAAATAATTGTTTCCTTGAATTTGAAACTCCAGTTATAAGACAAAATCAAAATAGACCTATTACAAATTTATTTTTACCATACATTCCCGGACTATCAAATAAAATTCAACGAATAGGGCATAAATTTAATATTCGCACAATCTTTAAAACACAAAACACAATCAGATCTCAATTAACAAAAACAAAACCATATAACTTAAATGAAAATACAAAAAATGTCATTTATAAAATACCTTGCGAATGCAATAAGTTTTATATAGGTGAAACTTGTAGACCATTAGCCAAACGCATAAAGAACACAGAACATATATTAAAAACACAGAATTTCATAAATCAAAAATCTGCCA